>VZTL01040609.1:3539-26068 GCA_013400535.1 Scopus umbretta
TTGGTGTCTTTGCAATAGAAGATTTTTGCTTTTCCAAACGTTTGAAAGACAGAGGGAAAGGAAAGTCTATTGTCTAAGTTTTTGTTTTCTTTAAATGTTATCCCTGAAGGCACATGTATTTGCTTGAAAATAATTGCAAATGTCACAACTCTGATTTCAGCTTATGTGTCACCTGACTTTCAGGGATAAGGGCACTTAAGTTGCTAGTAAACTCCAGCCTAGAAATACTCTGGCCTTTTCAGTTCCTAAAACATATTTCATAAGCAGCATTTCCCTTCTAGCCTGCAGCAATAAGATTTGACATTTATATATTGCCCCACACATACATCATGTAATGTTGCCAGATTCTTTATGATTTAAGTGATGTAATTGACTTCTGAGATAAAAAGAAATTTATGTGGGAGAATCCACAGCATAAAACCAAGTTTTGATTTTATTCCGAAGTTGAACTAAGAAAAGGAGGAAATAGATCTTTCCTGAGGACAGCCATTCCTTCAGGAAAGCAAGCATAAGAAAAGCCACTGCATCCATACTGGTGAGAAGCAAGGACATGCCAAATTTATCCCACACTGAGTCAGTGTATCAGATCAATGTATCATGGAGAATGGAGGAAACTACAGAACAGACATGAAGGAAGTCGCAGCACATAAGTAGCATTCTCCAACCTTGCAGCAAGTCTTCTGCCTTCAGGAAGGACTGACTCGCACTTATTTTTTTTGAACTAAACTTTTACTGATAAGTATTAAGCTTACTGGTATCATTCCATGCCACATCTGTCTAAATACACCTACCTTGCATCTGGATGTATTCCTGGTGTTGTTAAAAAAAAGAAGATGTAAAAATATACAATGGATGTGAAAATCACCAAACTTGCACCAGAAACTGCAGAGCAGGAGGTCTCACATGACATTCTTTTACTACCTGGTACGTTGAGTAGGGTTTTTTTTTCTGTTTACTAGGAAAACTCCACAATTAAAGCATTTCATGCCACTCCTAACAAGCATTTATATTTTGCTTTGAAACTGCTGGAGCGCCTCTGGACTTACAACTGCAGATTTCTGCAAGAGCTATATTCATTCAACAACATTTTTGTGGGAATTCAACAACGTGGGAAACAGTAACCTTCAGGCAGCAATGTAAGTGTAACACACAAGAAGTCAGACAGGAGAGTAGTCATTTGAACATTAGGAGTATCTCAGATCTCATTGCAGCTATGATGAGAAGAAAAGGCTTTTGTTGGTGTCCTGAAGGCTTTACATCTTTGCTTCCAACTCTTGCATTTTATCACCGTGTGCCTGGATAAGAGACTATCAGGATGAATATAATTTTCCATTTGCTTGATGATGAAAGGGTGTCAAATTAGTCAGACTGATACGAAAATGGCTTTTGTTGATTTATTTATTTTTCCCACTGGAACATGGTGCAATTCTATAAAATCTATCTTCCCGCTGAGGACAAACCGTAAGATCCCACAACTCCAGAGGGACAATCAGTGAGGCTGGGGTAATTTGTATTCAGGGAGTGGTGCCTCTGCCTCCTATTTGAAGAGTTGAGGAAGTCTATCTAACCTTCCTCAATGCATATATTAAGAACGCCTCATTTTGTTTCATATCGCAGCAACCGATTGCAAGGAATGACAGACACTGCATGAACCCCAAGCTAGTTAGTGTTTCACTACAGAACTGAACTTCAGCAAAGGGAAATAAATAAGAACACTTCAAGACCTGAAGAAACCTGTTGCTCTTGTGTTAATAAAAGAAAATTGAACAAAGGAAGGAATAAGAGATAGAAGATTAAGTGATGCCTTATCTCATAGCGCAGTGACATTTTCTTATTCTTAGAATTCGTGGCCAGCTCTAGGAGTTGCGTTAGTAAACTTGGATATTAAAATTCAAACTACTCACTGAACTTTAAAATATTTTCCGTAATGCCCATTAAATTAAAAAGAAGTCTTCATTATTTCTCTGTTTGTGAATGGCTTCCTTCTGTCAATGTTATTTTGTGAGTCACCAGTAAATGATGCATTGCTTTACCTTTATTTAGAGTGGTTAGATATACAGTGATTCATACTATGAGGCAAGTAATAATTTACAACAAGGTGCGCAGTATGCAAAATGTCATATAGTTTGCCGAGATTAATGCATGAGTCAAGTGCAAATACATTAACTTAACCAACTATCTGGAAAGCAAGCTTAATGAAAGAGGGAAATGAATGCAACATAGGAAGAAAAAGGCATTGTAGTAACAGAAAACTGTATATAGCATATGTATTTCATATAAGGACCTCTATGAATTAATAGCTCATCTCTGATTTCAAGTACACAGATACTTGTCTCTGGTAGGGACAGTCATATAATTCAGAGTGGGCCAGTTCTGCCTCACAATCAAAAAATGAGCACTGGTGGATGAGTTTAGCAAATCTTAGTCTGTTCCAGGATGTCACACATCAAGGTATAGCATTTCAAAGTGTGTTTCTACAACATTGTAAAGCAAATATCCATACCTCATTCCTCTAAGTCCCATTTCTGCAATACAGATTAATAGAAAAGGTTAGACAACTCAGTGTCCTCAAGTCTGTGCATTTCTAATGAATTGCTGCATGTTGAGATCTTTGTGAAAGATCTGCTTATACCCTCAGGCAGACACGTAAAACCATGACTGCAAATTTTTTGAATATGTATCTGTGGTCCATCGTGGTCAGCTTCAAAAGACTTTAGGTTTCTTGGTTATACTCTAAACCTGGCATATTTTCTGTGATAACATCAGAATTTACACTGCAAAGCTCTTGACCTTCAAGTCAAGCATTTTCTCTGAAGTCTGTGTTAACACTACTCGCCTTACTATTTACTATGATTGACACACACTAATTTCAGCCTTTACAGACACCAGTAAGCTTAGGCTTAATGAAAGCCATCAGCATCTCAAAAAAAACACCATCAGAATCGCAGACCTGACATCTTATTCTCTCTTCCAATAGTGTCTGACACTGTTTTCTCCCCAGTACTTCTGTCCTCAAGTGCTACATCTTGTTAGGCTACAGAAGAAGCCAGACTGTATTTCAGTAACTTTTCACAATTGCAGGTCCACGGCACCCAGACTTTCACTTTTTTATGTGAAAGCAGCAGAGACATGAAAGAAAGTGAGCTTGAAGAAACATGTTTAGAGAGAAGTGTCCATTCTGGTTGATGCCCTTCTTCTGTCCTAAAAGCCGTGGCATTAAATTTATGGGACTTGGCAATCTGCAGAGGTAGCTGCCATTCTGTGAGACAGAACAGATGCTGCCTGCTACAGTGAAACACACAATATCTTGTTCTGAAAGTCTTGTGGTTCATATTAATCTAAAATAAATCAAATATATCAAAAACATACCCTAACTTTAGGGGCAAGGACAAATATAACATCATCTTGTGTGACTGACTTCTCTCCATTTGGAATTTGGAGCAGAAATCATAAAACTGTAACCAGAGGATGTCCATCAGAAATCAAGATTTCCTCCCATGGTATTTTTTCTTTGCTTATAGTTTTATTTCCGCAGTTGCTATTTAGAGTGAAATCTTATACCTAGCCATTCAGATGCAGTCTCTCTTGGCAAATAATGTTCTCAAAAACCCCTTATGGAAAAAGACTTTCACACTGGCTGTGATACTATTATGACACTGTTAACCTGAATATGCAAAGTAAAAGTATTAAATCTTACTAATCACTAATACAGTGTTTATCCATGTTTCAGGAAAATACAGCTTTAAACTTTTGGATGCATAATTAAAAAAAAAAAAAAGACATTAAGGAATGGAAATATTTCCTATTTTAATTCCTGATTTTAACTGACCATAAATAGAACTGCTGACAACAGATATTTTTCTGTATCACTAGCAGAATAGTTGGTGGTGTATATGGAATAGAAGTGTCTAATAGACTCGAAATTGTATGTTTTTAGCAAAACATACCTTGGAAACCATTAACTGCAACTATTTATTTCTCAGTCACTAAAAATGTGTGTGGTCTGCATTTTAACTAGCTTATTCATAATTTCACTAAATAGTTTCTTGGTTAATATGGTAAAAGAAAGAAGACATTCTAGTTCCTTTTTTATCCTTTCAAACCACATGTCTGTAGCGTGCATTTAATTTTAAAGTCACATAGTAAAAAGCTTTTTTTTTGTGTATGTAGGCATGACTGAAAAATGGTGAGAAATAAGAAAAACACATGAAAAAAGCCATGTCTTCTGCTCTATCTTTGTTTCAGGGACTTAGATGACATTGGTAAGGAACAGCAGTAGCTTCTATACAAGCTTACATGTGGATGAACAGGAACTAAAGTCACCTTGGCTAATGTCAAGCAGTGGGTCTGAAGTTTATAATCAGACCACCTCTGGACCCAAGATTCAGGGAAGTCCCTTCAGTGAAAGTAATTTATGGATTTTTTGTCTCCCCATGCAATTTAAAGAATTCTATGTATCCTGCACTCACAGCTGGCACTAAGCTAGTGTATCTCAAAAGTTTGTGTGCATATTAGAGAAAAAGATAGGTCGTGTTCCTCTCAAATTCGTTCTGAAGGCTACCTTTTGCCTCACTGTTATAAAATTAATTAATTAGCTTTTTCTTGACAATGCATTCTCTCCTGCCTTTTGTTGTGTACACTGGCTCTTCGATTGTATCTAATCATAATTTTCAAGCGTTGTTCAAGCCACAAGGGAGAAACTGTACTGACAATAGTGCTAAGCATTGTTTGCTTCTGGAGATCTGGAGAGATTTGTTGGTTCATTTCTTTTCCCCACAGTAACCTCATGATATCCATGCTGCCCGATAGTTCTCAAAACAAAAGTATTAAAAAATACCTGCTTTTTGAGTTTAACCAGAGCTTGTTTACCTCATTATTTCTTTTTGTATCTTTCTCCTTGGAATAATAATGCTTAAACTGGCTTTAATCTCTTTTAAGTTATTGTTTTATATTTAGGCTATAGAAGGCTGTTCAAGGAATCTACTCCTGACTCCCACTGGGAAAAATATATAAAGTGAATTAAGCCATATATATTTAATGGATGAAAATCGATAAAATATCTTTTTTTAATGTACATCTATTGATACTCCGTTCTTCATTCGATTTTGTCAAACTTGGCACACTAAGTCGTGTCACTTTTAATTACACTGCATTGCTACAGTTGCTACACTTTTTCTTGAGGTTTGCCTTGCGGGCTTTCCCAAAACAAGACTTGCTGCCCAGCTGGAGAGTCTGCCTGCCATTGCAGCTGGAGAGTGTGCTCTGGATCAGGATTCACTGCTGCCCTGTGTCTGGGCTCTCCTGGCAGCTTGGCCACAGCCATGAGTGCCTGGCCAGGCAGGCTGCCGCATGCATGGCCATGGGAGTGGGAAGAGAAGTGGTGAGCTGTGCATCTGTGAATAACAGCTGCTCAGAAACTGCTCTAAAGTGGCAGTGCTCCTGTCTCAGGGGGTAGTGGCTGTAGTATAGCTGAGGCCAGGCTCTTGTGAAGAACACTGTAAGCTTAACATTGGGCTGTAGGCAGGGCAGAAGGAGAAGAAGGGAGAAGACTCAAATGGAGGGAACGACTCAAAAGGAGGAGTGGGGACTCTACAGCATGATGCTTCCTGTGTCTTGCTCCACATCACTGTAGTAGAACTACTTGGTCCTCTTGAGGAGGGCAAACCCTCCTAAGACCACTCAGGCAAGGTTTGCTGAAGGGACCCCATCCTATTTTGTTTGCATGACTTTCAGTTTTTCTAGTGGCTTACAATATCCAAAGGTTGTATATTTAGCCTCAGGGGATGGGCTGTTTCCTTTGCTCTCCTTAGCACACAGTGCTGGATGATCTCCATGGTGCGCTAAGGGGTCAGAGAGCCACCTGGATCAAGTAGTTACGCTCATAACAAGGCTACAGGGACATTACAAATGAACCCAACTATGTGTTAGATGAGTTTCTGCATTCAGGAAATAAGACAGAGCTTAATAGGTGCAATCTGAAGACCACTTAGTCATTTCTACTCTATAAGTTTTGGAACAGCCCTCTGGATTTGATTATACAGTTACATGGGTTTGGTATCCATTTCCTTCTTACATGTTTTGTGAAATTAGATGTCATTCATAGAGGTGAGCTTAACAATGAGCAAAAGGGCTAGTTTCTTTTACCTTCTACTCAGTAAATGTACTGTGATTTTTCCTAATTTAATTGACCAATAAATGATATAGCTTTATTAATTCTGTTAATTTTCTGATGTGGAAACTTTTGATCTCCTTATGTTTAACTATGCCCATTATAAACTGAATCAGCATTCACAACAGCATCATTACACACTAGGCCTGTGTGGTATTTATTCCACGATTGGTGGCTCATTTGAATTTTGAAATGTTATCCACCAGTTCTTTCTGTCTTGAGGAATGATAGTGAAAAATACTGGAAGAAGACTTTATTTCATGAACTTTTATTTCAATTATCTCTATTTTGTCTGCTAAGAAGAAGGAAAACTGCTTCAGGTAAATATTTTATTGCTTGATGAATCACTTCAGTTGCCTTAAAATAAATCTTTGAGAGATAATTATATACCTCAGTCTTTTTTGTTTCTGTTCAAATATATCCAGAGTACCAATACTGTCTGTATTCCTTCCACTTAGTTTCATAACTTTTCTTTCATGTCATTTATCTTATAGGCAGAAATTGAGCCATATTCCTTTATTATTTTGAATAGTTTTCAGATTGATTTTGAAGGAATTGAAATATCCTATAAAGCAGCATCCACATAAAAAGGAAATTTTATGAATGAAATTTCCTGGGTTTATTGCCTTTGTTTTTTCTTCCTCTCTCTTAGACTGTCTGTCAATCATTCTGCTGACATGGCAAAAGGTGCTGACAGATACCCAATTGTGGATAGGGCTCAGCATAAATAACTGGGCTCTATGTGAAATGTCGCTGGTTCTTCTTTCATCATCTTCCTTCTCTCCAAACAAAAAGACTGGAGCAAACCATAGGGGATGCTGGGATTCATGTTTCTGAAAGACAGTGGAGATAATAGAGGGAATGATTTTCAACATGGGTGAGGCATAAGGGGTATAGGAAGGTGGGTGACCTTCTCTACAGTCTCCAAACTGCAGAAAGGAAAAGAAAAGAAAAGAGAAAAGAAAAGAAAAGGAAAAGAAAAGGAAAGAAAAGGAAAGAAAAGAAAAGAAAAGAAAAGAAAAGAAAAGAANTTTCAACTATTTTTTTTCAGTCATTATCCCAGATTGAACTCTAACATTAGGTCACACTCATAAAAGAAAACAGGGCTTTTGATAAGTGTAGTTATGGGCACAAAGCTAATGATTGGCATAATTGAAATTCAGTCCTAATCCTTACTGGGAAATAGTTACCTTTGATATAGTCCAATAAGCACAATGGTGTAAGGACAGATGGGTGTAAAGACTGACAGAGTTGGTGGGTGGATGGAGCAGATGGAGGGCTGCAGGGAAAAGCATCACTGGGAAATGGCACTGATGGGTAGGGTTAGTGTGGAAACACGAGGAGCAAAAAAACAGGCATGATGGGTTTTGTGGTTTTGTCATCCAGTTTTCAGCTGTTGCATTATATTTTGCACTCCTGTCCATCCCACTGTCCAGCCAATGCCATTGGATGGTCCAACATATGTTTATAAAAATAACTGCTGCATAGTCTCTCTTATTCACTGAAAAGACTGGGACTGATTTACTATTTCCACAGACTTTTCTCTGAAATGTTAAGCTCCCAGACTTCATATGAGAACAAAACCTATGAGGAACAGCTGAGGGAACTGGGGTTGTTTAGTCTGGAGAAAAAGAGGCTCAGGGGAGACCTTATTGCTCTCTACAACTACCTGAACAGAGGTTGTAGCAAGGTGGCTATCAGTCTCTTTTCCCCAGTAACAAGTGATAGGACAAGAGGAAACGGCCTCATGTTGGGCCAGGAGATGTTTAGATTGCATATTAGGAGAAATTTCTTCACCGAAAGCATTGTCAAGCACTGGAACAGGCTGCCCAGGGAAGTGGTTGAGTCACCATCTGTGGAGGTATTTAAAAGACACGTAGACGTGGTGCTTACGGACATGCTTGGCAGTGTTAGGTTTATGGTTGGACCCGATGACCTTAAGTGTCTTTTTCAACCTAAATGATTCTATGATTCTGTGATTCTGTGAACGTGCCATGCCAGCAGACTGTCAGGTAGGTTTGGGAAATGAGAGCGAGGCTGGTGTGGGCTGAAGAGGCTGACCACTGTGTTGCCTTGGAAGCTGCACTGCAGCCAAAAGGCAGATGGGCAGTGAAATCCCTCTGCCCGTTCCTCTGTGATCTGGCTCTGCAAGAATGAAACTGGCTGAGAAGGATGGCAGCCTTTGTGCTGGCACCATCTTTTTACTGTGGTGTGTGCTGAGGTACAGCCAAATGTGCAAAACCATTGCTAATCAGCAAAGACAACAGGTTTTTTAAGGGAAGCCATGACCGACTTCTGTGAGGATGGCTGTTCTCTTTCTGGTAGGGAGAACAGCTTATTCTGTATTTAATACCAATATTTAAGGAAAGCGTAGCTGTAGTGAAGGCATTTAGGAAGGGACGAAGGGAGGAAGGAAGGGAGGAAGAAAGGAAAGAAGGACGGATGGACATTTGGGATGGAAAATCATTGTATCTAGTAGACCTGTTCAGAGAGCAGGCAAGTTTCATGCTTTCTAACCTACTGTTAAAGAATTGTTTTCATAGATGAGTCCCCGTTGTATTACCCAATGCAGTTACTGCCTGAATGTATACACATAATAACGTGGGAAGGCATGTATACACATGACCTGGGAAGGCAGAACACAAGGCACACTTTTGTGTTTGCCTCCAGGAGATGAGGCATCCAAAGCTAGGAGTCATGCCAACAAGAAACCCTGTTGGCTTTCTGTGTAGCTTGCCTTTGCCTAAAATGGCAGTTTGAGAGATGAATCTAGATAGTCTGAATTGACCTGCAGAGGCTATTTAGACATACAGTTTCTGGATGCCATGGTATAATTTGCTTTCACTCCTTATACTATAGTCTGAAATCTCTAAATGTGCTGAGAAACTGCTTGAGTATTATGACCAAAGAAGCTGAGGCAGTAAACGGTGAGAAGAGCTATACCTGGGCCTAACTCTTGCCATCAACAGTTCATGGCTGTGATTGGAAGCAGCTGTAAAATCTAGGAACCAAATTGTTCCTTAACAGATAGGAGAGAAAAAAAAAAATTCCTTTCTACAGGGTTGAGGAGGAGATGAGAATAATTTTTAATTATAGGTGTATTTTTTTTCATCTGCTTGCTAATGGAGCTTAATTTAGCAGGGCTTCTTAGGAAAAGCAAGTGAAAAATGTTACTATGGTAAGGGATTAAAGACAACTCCTGGGTAAGCAACATCAGGAAAACAAAGGAAAAGTAGTTGCTAATTATGAATTGGCAGGGCAAGGCTCATATAAACCATCAAAGTAAAAGACAACCCTTGAACAAACTAATGAAGTATGTCACATCTTTCCAGAAACACAGTGTTGCTGCAAAGACACTATTCCTGGTACTCATGGTGCTCATATAAGTGAGCTCTTGTGCCTCTCTGGGGAGTGCCTGACTAGGGAGTTTCACTACAGAGGTAATATAAACCGATTCAGGCAGATGCAGTTAGAAATATTGCAAGAGCTGTAACACCACTTTGTCCCATACCTGCCATAGTATTAGCAAAATCCCAGAAGTTATGGCTTGGTGACTTAGGGAACGGTGGCGTAAACACCAAAGTCACACTTTCGTGGAGCTTCAGGTAGGGGCTCTTGAAGCGAATGCATGTGAAAAGGGAAATTTTGGGTGCAACTTGCCCTAGCTATTCCTTTAGGACAAGGGGACTACAGTAAAGCCAGGCTAGATATTTTGTGTGATTTTCACACAGCCAGGCTTCGTAGCCTTTAAAACCAGTTTGAGCATTACAGCTCAGACAAATATCAGAAGATTGGTCTTTTGTTCAGTATCCGTTTACCCTGCCATCTGGAGAGTCAAGTGAGTTGTTTAGGTCAGCTAGAACTTTGTATGGAGATGTACATACAAGGCCATTAATACCCTTTCAGTAGCTGCACATCGGTATGCCCTGCTGTGCGTTAATGTTTTCGATTCATTCAAAGGCTCTCAAGGGCACATGTTGAAACATAAGAACTCAACAGGCAGTGAGGTAGTGAATCTGAAAAGATGAGATGCAGTGAACAGTAGACAGTAAATGTGTCTTGTTTCTAGTTTCCTGGATAATCACAGCTTGGAACAGAGCTGCTGAAATATCTTAAACCTTTCTGTAGACTGAAAGCAGAACTTGTGAAGCACAGACAATCATACTTAAAGACGTTTCTGAGATCTGTCATTTTTTACAGCAAAGCAGTGAGGTATTTTAGCAGACTGAATCCTGTATGCCACCTTAAAAGGAAGAAAGCCATACAAAAAAAACCCCACCAAACAATGGATTACTGCATAGGAAGGTGTCTATAAAATGATAAATTCACCATGGGTTTATTACTCTTTGTGAGTCTTGCAAAATGAGCTACCGAACATGGGACTATTTATATTACTCACCCTTGCAAAAAACAAGGGCATGTGAGCAATGCATTGAGACTGTGCATAGAACCAGGAGAAGTCATTCATCCAATACATTCATTTCAGAAAGCCATGCATTTTTATTGCCAACTTAATGGATTAGCTTTCCATAATGCAAATGGAACTGAATGTGTCAAGGAACACAATAGTATTTTAACATACAGTTAGAAGATCTGTATTAATAATAGGCTCATATCCCAAGGCAGATTTACTCTGTTTAATTTTGTCTATTGCAAAGGAGAGGTTAAATCTAGATACATTATTAAGCAGATAAAGCAACTTTTTATACAGTGCTTAGAAGAGCAACATCAGTTCCTGGGAGAATTGCCATGCTGCACAGACAAACTGCACGTTTATCAAACAGCTCCTGGAGCAGCCTTATTAGCTCTAGCTAAAGGTGGAATTTATTTATTTACTTATTTATTTATAATAGTACATCTGAATAGGAAGAAAATTTTCAATCATTCCAAAGTCAATCACTTTTCTTTTCTTTTCTTCCCCTAAATATTTTTGTGTTTTTCAAGGGTGTGAGGAGAGGGGAGAAGGAGACAGGAAAACAGATGAGAAGGCAAACTCGACAAGAGCCCTGTGGTTAGATGCATTTCAAGGGCTCAGCTCTTCCCTGAAAGCAAGGGGGCTCAGAGCTGCCCCCCCCACCCCAGCTATGCCCCAGAGTTGGGGCCAGGCACATGCATTTCACACACGAGAAAGAGGCAGTTGAATGCCTGGCCTGGAGGTAACATTGCTTACAAAGATCTTATGCCTGATTTGAGGCAGTGAAGTTGAATCAAAATTAGTTCTTTTCTGTGCCATCACATTGAATTTATATGTCCGGATAACTAAATCAAACTTTGTCACAGAAAGCAGGGAGCTGCCACCAGGCCATAGTCCTGGAATTTGGAAGCAGAGGCAGGATCTTCCTCACCATATGTACTGCGACTGCCTGGGTAATGAGCTCTGTAATGCACAGGTTTGGTGTACAGTCTTCTCAAGTGCACAGCACTGTAGCAGATAGTTGGAGCAATTTTGGGGAAGGGAGATACAATGCCTTTTCAACGTATTTGTTCCCCAGATAATTGCAGTTAGTTTGTTGAGCTTAATCTTTCCCATGGCAAAGTTAACTTTTAACTGTTTTTTGGAGCTGAGCTATTCTATAAGCTTTTAGAGGTCAAATCTGCTGCCTACAAGCAGGACTGTTTTGTCTGAGCACACAAAGTATTTCCCACCTTCACATTGACACCCAGGCACCAAGGATCTTAAAGAGACAGGTTTAGTCTAGACTGTCCTCTTTTTATCTCTTTCAAGCTTATTAGTTATTCCTTGGCAGACAGACAGGAGCTATTCTATATTTCTGTGTGTTCCCGCAAAACTGAAAGATGAACGTTACCGGTGGCTTCATAAAATTCACATCAGACTGTTGTTCTGTTTTATTCGTCGGAGTTGCTTAACTTGTGACATCCACAGGGCTCAGAATATATTGCAGTCTTCCCTGGGAGTGCAAGAGAGGCATTTGCCAAAATAGAGAGCCTGTTGTCTCCCCTGCCTGCACAGCCAACTTCTCTTTGATGCTGAGGGAGATGAAGACACATATCAAAGGGGAGAACCGATGCCCTACAAATTTACAAGGCCTGGGGTCAAAGATAAAAAAACATCAGAAGGCACCAAGTTGTAAATAAACAAACACTATTGGCCTTGACTTTCAGCATACACTGAACTGTGTACTTTAGCCTATGAGAAGGAGTAAGAAAAAAACAAGGACAAATTTGCATTGAAGCTACTACACTGCTTCATAAAGCATATACTTGGGTATATGCGTATATAGTATGCACTGATATAGCAAAAACACCTACCACTAAACCAAGGCAATTTTTGAAACATATTCAGCCTTTCATGACTCCTTATAAGAGTATATTTTATTTTTTAACAACAAAAATACATGTTTTTGATGGTAACAACATTTTGATACATATGCTACTGAGGGTAGGGGCCTGAAGATGAAAGCTGTAGTAGGAGTCAGGGATGCATTCCCTAAAAACTAAGGTAACTTGTCCAGCCTTGTGGCTGATAATAGGAAGTGTTGATCTAATGACTTTGCATGCATCTATATTTACATGGTTAGTTAGACCTTTAAAAGGCTTTTTACTGGGACAGTGCCCTGTACTTCTGCATATGTATGTTGAGTATTGAGAAACAGAGCCTTCCAAAATGCCTTGCCACTTTAGAAATGCACATCAGTTGGCCTTCTCGCAAGAGGCATAGTTCCTTCTTGTCATAGTGTACTACAAAGTTATGACTTCATTATATTTTGTATCTCTCTTTCCGTAAGCCAATTTAATCAGACACAAAACACAGACATCCTTTTGCTTCTGCCTCATTTTATTACACTGCTGTTAGCAGATAGTTTACAGTAGTGTCGCTTGTCCTTATTTCTGTTCCATGTAGCCAACACTATTCATGTGCTGTGTCTTATTCATTAATGTAAGACCCTTTGAAGTTTAGAGTGGCTTAGCTTCTCTGTGGACTTCTGATAATCCAAAAAGGAAAAAAATTATATGGAGCCTTTAACGTGCACTTCTTCTTCTGAAAAATGAGGGGGAGCATAGGTTACACAGAAGGCCCACCAAACTCTGGTTGTTATAAAACTGAGAATTTCATTTCTACAGTCCTCAGGGACAAACTGCAAGGAGTAAATCCCATGACAGTATCCATTTAATGGTGTGTATTTCAAAAGCGGTAAGACCAAAGTGAGAGAGAGAGAGAGGCACTCAGCATGCACGAGAGAGGTGAACACGGAGAAATGGGAAGGACTTGGTAGCATTAAATTAAATGACAGAAAAGTCCAATATTAACTGCTCTGCAGTAGAGCTCTTCAGTTGTATTTCAAAGTCCTAAACTCAGAAATGAATGGCTTGTAGGGAAAAATAAGACTGGATAGCAACTTATTGCATATATGTCAACACTGCATAGAGAAACTGTATGCAAGATTTGTTTAATTTTTGTGTGGATCAGTGTTTTACGGGGACAGGCAGAAGTCTGCAAAGAGATGGGCCAATAAAATGGATCTTGCAAACTTTTTAGGTGGGCAGTTTTCCATCATGCAGTAAGTCTACTCAGGGGACAGTTCACGCTTACAGACGTAAGCACAGCTGATTTCTGTTGCCCTGAAAATCCAGGGATCGATAAGAGCTCTGGATGGAGAGCCCTATGGAGAGCTGAGGGGGGTCCTTCTCTCCAGCGGCTGCCAGAGCCAGCCTTGGTGGCAGGCTTTGAAGCAGCAAGAGCAACTTCTGGCATGGGTGGTGGTCAGCCCTGCCCATGCCCCATACCAGCTCCTCACCCCTCAGGAGAAGCACCAGATGTTTTGGCTTTCCAGGACTATGACAAGCTGTAGAAACAGGCCAGGTCCTCCCATTTTGCTGCCCTTGCAGGGGAGCACTGCAGAGAACTGTCTTCTCTGCTACATCCTGAGATTTGGTTATGCAGTTGCTAAGGTAGAAGGAAATAATTTACAAGTAGGCAAAAAGAAGCAGCAAAAAATATGGGAGTACGACTTCTTTTGCTCTCTAAATTTTAAGAACTAGCTCAGCCAGAAGAAGTCATTTTTAACACTGAATGAATGACACTGTAAGGCTGAAAGGATTTAGAAATGGAGATGAGGGGAAGGAAAGAAACTCTAGATGTTAAACTATTAGCAAGAAAGGTATTTTTTTGGTTATTCTAGTCAGAGAGTGTCTCTCTGCCAAATCAAGCACAATAAATTCTGGTAATTAATCCACAGAGACACTTATACATCTAATCAGATTTGAGATACGTGTGTTCTTGGCACAGGTAATATTTCCTTGTTACTTAAGATTGGTATAAATTGGCATTTAGCTGAAGCTAGCACCTGTACTGAACACATGAACTTTTGCTTCTCAGTAAACTACTTCAGACTTTTTTGATAAGAGAAACAGAGAGGAAGATAGAAGAAAACACTGTGGGATGCTGAAACCTTCAATCCCACTGGTAAGAGCAGACAGCATTAGAGGCTGTATTTTACCCTCTTTCTCCAGAAGCTGCATCCCAAAACAATTGCCAAGACCCAGCTCTAATCATATAGTTCTTATGCCACCTCACTGCCCAATGGAAAGAAAAGCTGATTCGAACTCTGGTTACGATGATCATCATTTCCGTGCAGTCAGAGTTGTGCCAGCAGCACCGTGGCTAAATTGATGTGAGCAGGAAGCTGTCCTCTGGACACATGTTTTGCTACAGGGGTGGACAGGACGCTCCCCTGGGCACGGGAGAGTCTGCGGTAGAACCAACAATGTAATCTGTTCTCTCCAGCAGTCTCTTTAAAAGTAGTTCATCCTTTTTCATCATGTTGAGGACAGATGCAAGGACAACAGCTGGGATTCATCACACCTTGCTTAAACAGCTTACATGCCTTAAGTTAGGGATATAGCTGTTACAGGCATCTTGTGTACTCAAGGAAAAAGGGAGATTCTCTCCATCTGTCACCACTGGTGATGCATTCTTTTTTTTTTTTTTTTTTGACTAAAGGGAAGCTTAAGGCCTACATGCTTCCAATCTAGGGACCTTTGTCAGGTACCTGAGGTTAGAGTGGATAAACATGTGTCTACTGGGTCTGTGAAAGGTGCTATGATTAGTATATCTTTCCTAAACCTCAAGGTAAGTTTTAGGTTACTGGCTCTGCTCTGTAGTGACTGTATGTGTAAGTGCTGGAAGATCAATATTCTTTAAGCAAACATTTCAGTGTTCAGCAGCTGGTAGGGATTAGCAGAAGGCAACCATTAGTGACTGGCAGGACTTTGAATGTGGACCACTACATCCAGTGACCTGTTTGTTGTAATTGTGTCAAATAATATCTACATAGTGATCCTGATTGACCAACCTGATCTCCTTCTATGACAAGGTGACCTTCCTAGTGGATGAGGGAAAGGCAGTGCATGTTATCTACCTGGACTTCAGTAAAGGCTTTGGCACTGTCTCCCACAGCATTCGCCTGGAGAATCTGGTGGCTCATGGCTTATGCAGGTGTACTCTTCGCTGGGTAAAAAACTGGCTGGATGGTCGTGCCCAGAGAGTGGTGGTGAATGGAGTTCAATCCAGTTGGTGGCCAGTCACAAGTGGTGTTCCCCAGGGCTCAGTACTGGGGCCAGCCTTGTTTAATGTCTTTATCAATGATCTGGATGTGGGGATTGAGTGCACCCTCAGTATGTTTGCAGATGACACCAAGTTGGGTGGGAGTGTCAATCTGCTTGAGGGTAGGAAGGCTCTGTAGAGGGATCTGGACAGGCTGGATTGATGGGCCGAGGCCAATTGTATGAGGTTCAACAAGGCCAAGTGCCGGGTACTGCACTTTGGTCACAACAACCCCATGCAACGCTACAGGCTTGGGGAAGAGTGGCTGGAAAGCTGCCTGGCAGAAAAGGACCTGGGGGTGCTGGTTGATGGCTGACTGAACATGAGCCAGCCGTGTGCCCAGGTGGCCAAGAAGGCCAACAGCATCCTGGCTTGTATCAGGAATACTGTGGCCAGCAGGACCAGGGAAGTGATCATGCCCCTGTACTCGGCACTGGTGAGGTCATGCCTCCAATACTGTGTTCAGTTTTTGTGCCCCTCACTACAAGAAAGACATGGACGTGCTGGAGTGCATCCAAAGAAGAGCAGTGAAGCTGGTGAAGGGTCTAAACAACAAGTCCTATGAGGAGCAGCTGAGGGAACTGGGGTTGTTTAGTCTGGAGAAAAGGAGCCTGAGGGGAGAACTTAACGCTCTCTTCAGCTTCCTGAAAGGAGGTTGTAGTGAGGAGAGTGTTGGTCTCTTCGCCCAAGTAACTAGCGATAGGACGAGTGGAAATGGCCTCAAGTTGCTCCAGGGGAGGCTTAGATTGGATATTAAGAAAATTTTCTTTACTGAAAGAGTGGTGAGGCATTGGAATAGGCTGCCCAGGAAGGTGGTGGAGTCACCATCCCTGGAGGTGTTCAAAAAACATGTAGATGTGGCACTTCAGGACATGGTTTAATAGTCATGGTGGTGTTGGGTTGATGGTTGGCCTAGATGATCTCAGAGGTCTTATCCAACCGTAATGATTCTATGATTCTATGATTCTATGATTCTATCTCCCACCAGTCCTTTTCTGTTTGTAAACAAGAGGTCAAGTGAGGCACCTCCCCTGGTAGGCTCACCTACCAGCTGTGTCAGAAAGTTTCAGCGTGATACTTTAAATAATGTCTTCACACGATTCGCTATCAATAATGCATCCTGTCAAAGTGGAACTGTGGCACTGGACTCAGCCAAATAATTTCAATTTATAACAGTCTGAAAATTCTTTGTACTTTGTAAGGCACTAAAAACAAACTGCAAAAACTCTTGATATCTCCCTATAAGCTTAACACTTACAGTTGAAAATAGACAATTGTTGCAAGGCATATTTATCACTAATTCACTCTCAGAAATGGTGCAAGAGCAAAGGTTTTATTTCCCTCAAGAACTAGAAGTTGGTGGATAGTAAAAAAAAAAAAAAAGAAGAAAGATAAAAAGAATATGATATTCCTGTGAATAAATTCCACTTAGGTCATACTCATTTTGATGGAATTGAGGATCCTTTCATCAGCTATCCAACATCATCTAATAAAAAAACTTTTTAAAGCAAAAATATCACTAATATTATCATCACAAGTACTAGTCCAGTATTCACACCTAAAATGTCTGACATTTTGAAGACAACAATTTATTATTTTCACATGCAAAAGAATGTCTAGTGATTAGTGGAAGCAGTGAAAGGATTTGTGTTCTCATAAAACTTATGTTATCCAGTCTGAGAACCAAAAGCTACGATGTCACCTTGATGCCTGACTGCATGGTGTGAATTACGTGCTAAAAATCATATCCTGAAACAATAACTTAGTCTCAACAAATCATAAAACAATGTGTATTGCTGATTGATTGACAATTCTTGCCTTCAGAAGAAAACATTCATCAAGCAGAAGGACCAGACAAGGGGTTCAGACTAGACACTGTGTGAAAATCACTACTCTCATGAATTAGCAAAAGTGATCCTCTGGACTTCTGTGATAGGTTTTTAAAACAGAGGTGACACAGCCTTATAGAGCTTCCTGTAGTCACAATAAAGTGCTTTTCTTTCTTGAATGCAGACAGATTTTCAAGCAGAAGCTGCAGCGTTACCAAGTGATTTACATATAAATTAATCCATATTAGACCATATGAATCATTCACTCCTTCAGGGGAATATCACCATCCAGTTGGTCTGATCACCTAAGCCAAGTGAATATATAATGTTAATTGTGGTACACATTCCCTACATATCCATCATAATCATCAGTTTTAAATCATTATGTAGACACTCCCGTTAATGTGTCTTCTGTTGCAGTTCTACTGGAGATGGGCATAAGTAACAAAAGCCAGTGCTGCAGTTCAAGTTTCCAGTTATTTGGCAAGATCAAAAGTGTTACTTAAATGTGTGATGTTGCTTCAGACTGTGCAAACATGGTCTGATGTACACGAATGCCAGGGAAAGTCTGGACCTTGCTGGCCTCCGTTACAGAGTCTGGGTCAAGGCAGCAATGCTGAATGCCCTTTTCACACAACATCAGCCAATCTTCACTGCTTCCAGCCTCTTCTTTAGCAATGACTGCCTCTAATTTCTGCTAAAGAAACTGCTCAATTACTGCCTTGCCACCAGAAATTTAATTTTCCTGGCATACATTTCTTTCTCTGAAGTGGACCTCCTTAGGTTAAGGCGTGAAGGTATTTTGAGAAACCAGAAATTGCTGGGGACTGGAGCTATGAGCCTGACAATTCCCAAACTCACCCAGACCCCTCTGGGAGTTACATGTTGGTTTCTATCACAGAAGACAGTATTTCAAAATTAAAAAAACAAACCAACCAACCCCCATCAATCTTGACTGATTTGCTGTAGCAGACGCCATGTGAAAAATGCATAGAATTAAGGAAGGAGCTTTTCTTTCTTTTTTTCTCTATCTCTGGAGTCAAGTTAAAATGGAATACAGTCATTAAAAGGTTATCTAGTGTAATAACCTAGCCAGTAAAAGACAGAAGGAGAAGGCTATATTCTTCTGTGAATTGTTTTATGAAGTATCTCATGGCTGACAATCAGTGAACTAAATCCTTCGACAAGAAGAGATTTACAAGGACTTGTCTACAGAGACAAAGTGTTTCTACAGACTTGAGGCAGCCCTGGGACTAGGGATTAGCAGAACTGCACATAAATACAGCTTACAGCTGCAGAATGCCACAACTGGGAGCCTTCAATAGGAAACTATGCATAAACATGCCTATGGAAACAGGTTTCACATACTGATCATTAAATGTAAAGGGTTTTAATAGCTTTACGGACCTTTGTAGTGGACTTTGAAAAGGTACTTTCCTTAAGTCACACTGTTATTTATGCCTCTAGAATTTTTCTGTCAGAAATTTTTTTGTTCATGTCTATTTCAAAGTCTTCCACTTGGAAAATCCCAACCCATGATACTCCTGTTTGGATCAAGGCTGAGTGTTATCCTCCACCTAGCACTGTCTTCTTAAGTGGTTACTTTTTTGTTTGTTTGTTTGTTTGTTTGTTTTCTTTTAATGAGTGATGAGCTTTAGAAGATGGTTAAATACTAAACACTTGAGGAATACTTAATTAAGCAGCAGTACGTAAGTTGACAGGTTCTGAGCGGCTATCGCGTTCCTGGGATGGTACCACACTGGAAAAGACTGTCTGATTACCTTTATTAACCACCTCAGAGGGGTAGTAATTAACTACTGCAGAAATTTACTGTCTAAAAAGCACATTGTTATCAACAAAACGAATGCAAATTTTCACAACGCTGCACTTAATGGGCATTACTGCCACACACAAAGCAGTACTGGCAAATCATTTCACAGCCCATTTGTGTTCAGGTAATATTAAAGCTGCTACATAATACTGATTTTAAGCAGGATTCAGCTGGATAAGTAAGTGGAGTAGAGATTGCTGCTACCTGTGTGATGCTGGTAATCAGTGACTAGCATCCTTTGATAAATGAAACTGGTGTATTTTAAGTCTGGTCTTCAGAGACTGTGTCTGTATCCACTCTGTGAAAACGTATTCTTATTGCATGACTGTACTTTGACATTAACTGACAAAACTGCAGCCACTGTGGATTTGATGTGGCTACACATATCATTACGGCAAGAAATGCATTCAAGAATCACCATATCGGGGCAGCATAGTGATTGGGATCTGGTGTACTGCTGAAAGCACTGAACTTCCTTTCTGAGCAAGAGAAACTATCAGACCCCAAGAATTAATGGTCACTTCAGTCATCACATCCTCCATCATGTGTTGGGCCTCCTAACCCCATGTGTTCAACAAAACAAGTTACATTCCGCATAACTAAATCCTCAACAGAAGCAAGGAAAGATGCACGCCAGTGTATCACAGCTGCTGATTAAACAGATCTCTGTATCAAAATCTCTTTCTTCTTTCAGATGGATGTAGGATCCTTTTCACTTCTTTCCCTAAGCTGCTGGGCATCATATGTCTGTGCACTGTAAAACAGTTACAACATGTACCTCATGGATGATTTCTGGGCAAAGTAATCTCTCAATTTACTTAGTTCTCTCTTTTCAGAATACATTAGTATGCCAATGAATGAACTATTCCAGCCCCCTGAGCAGCTTCAAGGACCCACCATCTCTTTTAAACTCTCTGACAGAAAATATGTCTTTCCTCTTCCCTCACAGGGGAACAATTACCCAAGCCATCCAGATGGAGCCCAGGGCCAGTGATAAGTTTCCTAACCATAAAAATTACATAACTTTGAAGCCTATTGTCTCCCAGCCTTGGTGGGCCAGAAAGCCAGATTTTTATCCTTTTTGAAAGGGGAGAGTTGCAGCTTCCTAACACTAGCTTCTAAACTCTGGAATGGTCAGAAACAATGAATGTAATGTCTTGACACTGGTACAATTAAAAAAGGAATTTGAGAAAGGATGTTATGACATGTGCTGAGCTCTGTGCTCTAAGTCAAAATTACTGAAACATCCGGCTTTACTTAATGGGTTAGAAAAATCCTCGTATAATTACTTAAAATTATCTGAAATGTTCCTGAAATAGTCTAACAAGTGTAGTGAATGACAATGGAAGGAAATGGTGCACATTTGTATTATGACCATTTTATGACCAGCGCTGATCACCACTTTGTCTCATACTTCACCAACATATATTTCTTATATATATTAAGTTAGCAAAATACTCTAGTATCCTTCAGGATTATAAGCATTACATCAGGGCAAGATAGTATGATTTAATAATATACTTAATACATTAGTTATCAAATAAATCAGTGTTACTATAGATATT
Organism: Scopus umbretta; assembly: GCA_013400535.1. Classification (NCBI taxonomy): domain Eukaryota; kingdom Metazoa; phylum Chordata; class Aves; order Pelecaniformes; family Scopidae; genus Scopus; species Scopus umbretta. The sequence continues at coordinate 24,499 of VZTL01040609.1, forward strand.
TGTGATTTCATACATATAACATGTACATATACTTATAACTTCCTAAGGATTTAACATCGACTTGTTCATATAGGTGAAATAGACAAAAAGGAAAGACAGTAACTTAGGAATGAGGAGACATTTTTTAAACATGTCTTTAAATTATACTGCTATTTTTTAACATCTGCCTTTGGCAGCCTTTCCTCCCTCAGCACAATTACTAGTCAAGGGATTATTATTATTGTGTATGTGATGAGTATGTATGATACTTTTTAAAAGGTTTTATTTAAAAGAAATAAAAACTGTAAGCACTCTCATTCCCAGCGGCACAGTAGAAACATTCAACAGAAACAAAGCAACAAAAATCTAGGGAGCAGAGTATGAAAAAACAGGAGTTCAAGTTCATCCTCATTCTCATTAAATAGTTTAATCTTTGCTTTCTGTACTATTTATTTCTCTTATGATGAAGAAAAACTTTGAGTCCCTGAAGGTGGACAGTGTAGATGTGCTAGGACTCAAAAGGGATTGTAAAGAGACTGTTAGCAGTAGATAACTTGAGTGACCAGTAGCAGTGGATAACTTGACTGACACTGAGTTACTACTGGAAGTACTGCACCATCAGCTTGCCTGATACAGAGACACATTTTTTCTTCAGTTCCCAGATTCCTGCATCTATGTTGTTGTCTTAAGCAAAAAATATTTCAAATAATGGTAGCAATTAACAATGAAACATACATTAAGGGATGCATACAGTGTGCTCAAGGCATAAACACTCATAATCCTTCTTTCTGTTGATACTATGGAAATATCTTTACACTGTAAGATAGCATTTAAAGTCTCCATTTATTCTTTTCCTTTCGGGCTTGAAATAAGAGCTTTTCATTGACAGAGTGAAGTTGTCAAAGTGTGTAAGGGTAAGGCTTAAAGTCATTTCCAAAAATGACCTCTCAATGTTTAAGCCTCACTAAGCACCAGGGGAACATAAGCATCCTGGAGCTTTGCACTCAAACCAACAACCAAGGCCTGGGTGTCCAAAGTCAGATAAGGTGATGTTGACGTGCCTGAAGTCCAAGGCTGTGGTCCTTAGACCAGTTCCCTGCTCCTTATAGAGATGAAGTTTGCAGGCACATAAACTTTTGGCAGGAATGTTTTCTGAGAGATGCATCTCCACCTTTTCCCTTCTCAGTCTGAGGAGGGTCAAGCCTGTAAGCGGTGTGTGCAGAGCATTGTGCTGCTTTCACTGCACTGCCTGAGCCCTTCCTGGCTCCTTCAGATATCCTTACATGAATGCAGCACTGGAGTCCGAAATAAGTTGCAAACCCCACTGTCTAAAAGCAAACAAGCCTGTAGGAAATAAAAGGAATGATTTAGGTGAAATGATTTGGCATTTGCAGGCTGTTTGATGAGGGAGGTGAGTACTGAAACACAGACATCTCAGAGAAGTGGCAAAATCTTTGTAGTCTCAAGGTATAGCATCACTAAGAGACAGAAAGCCTTTAATAGAACACAATAACAAAGATTGTTCTAATTCTGTTTTACTGCTTATACCAACCAGAGTTAGTGACATGTAAAAATCATAGAATAATAGAAT
>VZTL01040615.1:0-12216 GCA_013400535.1 Scopus umbretta
GACTATGTTAATTAAAATCTATCTTGTAAATGTTGGTGAACGAGGCATCATCTCTGACTGAAAGCAAGGACCGTGCCTTCAAGGCTTCGTGCTCCACATAACCCAGTATTAAAGTTTCCAGCCTACACTACTGCAAACGACAAGCGTCTGTCTCACTATTCAGAGCACGGAAGTTACTGAACAGGCTGCTCAGATTATTTTCCAAGCACCATCAGCCAGCTGGAGTTGGCAGAGCCAGATAACTCCATTTTCAGTCAAAACATTCTGGGTAATTGTGGAATTGGTAATAACTATCATTTTTACTTTCTGCTGCTTTCCACGGCTTCCCTCCATCGTGAGGCAGAGTAGTAAAGCCATTTCCAAAAGATCGCCATCAGAAGACAGCGGGCATGTAGCTATTACCTTAACCTCGAGGAAAATCTGCAGAAACATGATGAAGGGATGAAGTTTCTCTCCACCCCTCAGGAAACAGCACTGGGTGGGGACAGGAGAGAGGGATGAACTTTCTCAAACAGGCAACCCTTTTACACAGATTCCAAGCAGGATCTATAAAGCTCATGCTGGCAGGATTCCCACCCACTTCCCTTCCTTCCCCAGCAGTTAGAGACCCGGCTTTGCCCAAGCATCCCCCCTGGGATGCAAAACCCCAGTTTGTAAAGGATCTCGGTGAAAGTAATTTCCCTTCGCCTATTTTAGAATAAACTTCAGCTCTTAAAAGCACTAAGACTGCTCAATCCTACTTTGAAAGGAAGGCTTGTGGAGCCTTCACCTGTGGAAGTGAAAAATCTCCGTGTCTATTCAAAACCAAATACGGATGCTGTAAGCATTTCTTGAAATTTAATTGTAGGCTCACTTTGAAAAAACAAACAGTTCTAAAGTATAGGGCGACTAATGAACAACATAAACTACTGCCAGCCTACCCATTACAAATTATCATAACAGACTTCTGAATCACTCCTTTGCACAGCAAAACGCTCAGCACGGTGATGCACTTCCACACGGAGCTGTCATTTTGTCAGATGAGTTCAGTCAGCAGTTTACAAGCCTGAATACCTACATATCTTTCAAATGAGCTATTATTTTCAAGCAATGGTTTCAGATCCTAGACAAATGTGCAGGAGTATTTTAAAGATAGTTAATATCTTGAAAGATGACTGATAAAAGTCAGCGTACCATAGTAAGCTGCCCTTTTCCGCTATTCCATGCGGGCAGCGGCAAGTTTAGCGCGGGGAAACAGCAATAAGCTTAGGAGTGCAACTGCCACAGCAGGCTCCCAGGGAAGCATTCACGGAACGGTCACAATTAAAGATGATTTACCCCGGAAAGCAATTTCCGAATACAGGTTTTTTTCGCTTATAAAGACCTCTCTCGCCACAAGCCGCCTGCAGAGACGACCGAAGTAAAAACGAAAACCACTAAGGTCATTTAAAGCCAGTCGACAGCAGCCTAAATTTCGGAAGCCGCGGAGGGCAAGACGCAGGCACCTGCGCCATCCCACAGGCGCCTCCCGGCCAGAGGCGGCAGCTCCCCCAGGCCCAGCGCTCCCAGCCCGGACGACCAGAAATCACAACCGTGCGGAGTCACCAGCCGCTTCCAGAGCTTTTTGCCCGCTTCCTAAGCGAATCCTCCTGCTGCGCACCGGGACGAGCGCGCCGATTTCGGCGCTAACGTCGCGCAGGGTACCGAGAGCGCCAGGCACGTAGCTCGGCAAGGCCCAGGGCTGTTACAGCAGCTCCCACGGCTCTTGGGGGGGGGACAAAGAAAGGGGTGGGAATGTCTGCTGGGGCCAGACACGAAAACTGCAGGCCGAGGCAAGGCGGCGCCGCACGCTCGTCCTGCGGGCCGCGGTTGGCGGCGGGCGGCCCGCAGAAGGCGCTGGGNCCCGACCGCTAGGGGGCGCGCCGCGGGCGGGGCAGAGGCACGCGATGGGCGGGGCGCCGCTCTGGCGCCGGGGTGTTCCCTCACGGGCACCACAGAGAGGGCGGCCCGGGCCCTGCCCCGCCGGGCCCCCGGGGAGACGGCGCCTCCACCCGGGCCTGGCGGCCTGCGGAGGGACGGAGGGACCGAAGGACGGAGGGAGGGACGGACGGAGGGACGGGGGGACGCGGGAACGGGGGGAGGCAGGCAGGCAGGCAGGCAGGGCAGCGCGTCCAGGCCCGGTGGCGGCAGGGCGAGGGCAGGGGCCTGGCGCAGGCTTGCCAGGCGGAGAAAATGCAAACCGCTCGCTGGCCTCGCAGAGGTCCTCCCTCGTGAGGAAGGAGGCGTTCATAGGCAAAAAGGTCGCACAAGCTGAGCAGAGGCAGCATTTAAAACAATGTAATTAACTCCCTGCTGCTGCGGAAGGAATGTCGGAGGGTGGCGGTTTGCTTCTGTTGGTCACAGCTTTGTTCAGCCCGAATCCTTTTCATCGTGTTACTCACAGCCCTGTCAGGCCCAGTGGCACAGCGCTGGGAAGTTTTAAGGTCATGCACAGGTTTGAGACACTTTAATTACAACCCGTGGGTTGCGTTTAAACTCTTAAAACCCTGCTTACTACAGCTGGATTGGAGCTATTCAATCAATGTATCTAACATAAGCAGAGCTCGAGGTAAATGTCACTGCTTTTTAATCAACTCAGGCCAACCATGTACCCAAACACTTAAGTTTCTCAATAGGCAGCCTATTCAGAGGGAAAGATACCTGGTGTGTTTAAATAGATACTGTCATTTCATGCACATCAGGGTCTCTGGGGAGTACCAGCAGGCTCCGAAACAAAAACCTCCCCCTGACGAGCCTAACCCCCAGCCTGACCTCATCGAGAAGGGACTGAGCCCAGATTTAAACTCTTTGCAGAAAAGATGTTCACGCTCTGCACGCCACTCGATGGTTTCGGCGTTCTCCTCCTCGGTGGAGCCGCGCTTTCAGGCGGCCTCTCTCCTTTCAGGAGCCACCTCCTTTCCCCCTGCGGGTGCCTCCACGCTTTCAAGGCACTGACGGGAACTCGAAGACCAGCAGCACCTCGGAGCAGAAGCCGACACCTCTCGACGCCTCTGTCATTCAGCCAGCCAGCACCGCTCCGGCTCTCCAAGGCCCCTAAGTCCCCTTCGAACCCTGATTCTCACCACTTCAGCCTGGTATTGCCATCCTGCCACCGCTGGCACAGGTAATCGGACCCTGCCTGGCACAAACCGAAGTGACGCGGTGGGTAAAATGACAGCAGCAGCTGGAAGCTGGTGAGATCAGGATTCCCTGGTTATTTTCTCCCCGTGGCAAGACAAGCAGTGGTTTCCTTTAGCTGAAGGTAGAGTTGAAAAAGCAAAGTCCTAGAGCGCGCCCAAGCCACGGTACCTCAAAAGGGTGTTTGCACAAACATGAGCCAGCAGCGTTCATGTCCGCTCGCGAATCCACGCGCAAAGCTGAGCCCCAGCGCCACTCTAACCTGGGGCAGACGAACTGGTTGGAGTTGTTCAAATCAGAACCATGGTCTGCCAAGCTGTCGCAGAAAATAGTTGGTTCATTAAAAATAAGCTTTTATTACCGATGGTTTCAGCTTTACAAAATACTGCCTGACTTTCAGGACTAAGCTAACAGCAGTAGCTTTCTCCTCCTTCCACCAAATTTACGCTGTTTAAAGGAAGCTCCTTCCGAGTCCCTCCAGTACGAGGAAAAGCAGAATTTTAAAAATAACTCCTTGCTATCGGGTCAGTGGTGAGAAGCTGCACATGGCAGTTCCAAGTGCTCAACCAATTCCAGAGCCGTTCCCTGTCCCCAGATCATCACACGCACACATGCGGTGGCACCGACCAGATGGGTCTCTGCTCTTCAGAAGGCTCAGCAGCCACTGCAGTAAGAGGACGGCATCTGCCCTGCGAGCCCGCTTCCTCCTGCTGGAGCCGATCCTGGGTGAAGCTTGCCCCAGTCACACCACGTGTCTCACTGGCCGGCTCTGTGCAGGGTAAAGCAACCAGCCGGATCAGCCGGAGCAGAGCCTTCCCCTTTTTTCACTCCTGTCAAAGCAGAAAGCTCCCTATCTGAACACCCTCTTTCAAGCCCTTGTGCTGCACGTGTCAGCACAAGAACAAGGTGTTTCACATTAAATTACTAGTTAAATTGTTACTGTTAGTTACTGTTAAATTGTACATTTGACTGGCATCCCGGCCGCACGGACTGAGGAGGGAACCCAGCTGACCTTGCTGCCTCGGCAGCACACGCTGCAGCTCTCGCCTTTGACTGACCAGCGCAAGCCGGGCCATAGCGGTGCAGTCTGGACAGATGTCCATGCTCCGGCCCTTCCCCTGACCACGGCGCCAGAACTATTCCCTGATTCTGGACACATCTACTGCAGTCTTTTTCTCCGGACTTCTCACATTGCTCTCCAAATTAATTCAGCCTGCTGCTGCTAAGATCCTTGGCACGTAATTCCCACTACATCACCCCTCTCCACATCCCATCACCTCTCTGCCTATTAGCTAGATATATCCTCGTTTGTTCTGCTGTACGCTCTCACCATCACTGTTACTGGTTCTTGGCTTCAGTCGCCTCATCCCCCACTTGTCTGGCTAGACTTCCTCCCAGCTCTCTTGTAAGCGAGACGAGCCAATACAAGCCAATCTGCTATGGTTTGTATTTGCTTTGTGTGGGCACAAACTGTAGAGCACAACCCGAGGGTGGTAGATAAGGTCATTTCACTGCTGACAGACAGAGACCAAATGGGAATTTGCAGCCCTTGCTGGAAATCTATTCCACTGTCTCCCCAGCTCCACATATTTCTTTCTTTGTGACTTTATCTTTCAAACCACAGGTTTCCTCGGAACGATGAGCGACGCTGACTGAACGTCTCCGTGTACGCCGACATAGGGTTTGGTGGAAGCCCGTCAGATGCTCACGCATCAGCAATTCCGTGTCGGCGGTAGCCGCTGCCCACGCTCCCCGCTGCCATGGGTGGCCAGCCTCGGGGACTGTCAAAGTACTGCTGAGCACGGCGGGGCTGCACGCACTGATTCAGTGACCACGGCTAAAATCTGATCTAAGCACGCAGCTTATGTAGCTCAGAAACTATCACACTCTGTATCTGCTCAAACGTTTCATTTTTGTGACAACCTTCGCTTACAGCAGCACAACAAAGGCTATATTTATTCCAGCAATGTTTGTGTGATAAGTACCGAGTTAATGGCACACAAAATTTGCTGGCCGGTCCTCTAACGGGCCTGGGATCTAATTAATCTCTGGCAAGTTCCCCTGAAATAGAAGCCGGGTTGGCCTGCACATCTAGCCGTCGAGACAAACTAATTGGAGCCAAGCTGTACAGTGAGATAGGAGGATAGCTTCACCATGGTGGAGGTTTTTCCAGAGTTGCAGTGCCAAAGTCTGCGCTCCTGTTCTATTAGAAGAGCACCATTTGTGCAAGTCTCTTGCCCGCAGTCAGAGTTCAAGAAGTACGTGAATCAGAGCTGCAAACTAGCACAAAGCTAGACGGTCGTGCTCTCCACCCAGTGAGGTGATACCGTCTTCCTGAGCTTGGGAGCAGCAGAGACAACCCAGCAGCGGTTTTCCGTACGGACTGTGACTCCGGGACCTCCACCTGCGCTCCGTGACGTCCTCCCTGCGGCCACATAGGGAGCTGGCTGGGGAGCACCCTCTGAACTAACCACCGCAGGGCAACACCTGTCCCCAGTAAGAGCCTCCACAAGCTTTGGTTCTCAGCTATTTGATACGACAGAAAAGCAGGTCACTCTGAATACATTGCACTTCTCCGGGCATTTGGCTTATCAAGCAGTTTGTTAACGGGACACAAAAATCAAACCCCAACGTGACTGAAACGCGCTCCTCACTTTCTATTTCCACCTGGGTCATTAAGTTACCCAGCCACTGCCTGCACCACTCGCTGCCCTAATCATCTGGGTAAATTAATCTCCATGCCAGGCACACGCATGGAGGAGGATATCATTTTATCTCCCCTTGCTCTTGAACCCAGGAAGAGTCACGGTCTTCACTGCGAGGACACAGCGAGGCCGCCTTCTCCTAGGACATCGTACAGCCCGTCTCGTGCCCGGGCTCACCGCTGGATGCAGTGCACCTGGCAGAGGCACACTTCTCTGTCCGGTGTCTTTCCGAGCCGGGCCTTGGGTGCACACCGGGCGCCTTCCCGGGAGCAGCCTGCAGCAACGGCCACACGGAACCGGAGCACGCACGCAGTCACTGGCGCGCCAGGCAGGCTCTGGAGGCAGGCTGCTCTGCTTGCTGCTGGCTCCCACCTTCCCCTAGGGCCGCTTCTCCCCAGCCCTCAGAAGCGCCAGCCGTGTGTGCGCAAACCTGCCCGCACGTCTCGCTGCCGCTCTGCCGGGGATGGGGAGGAGACACGGCCGCGGGTACAAACAAGCAAGCAGTGGGAAGTCTTCTAACAACGCATAGGCAAAGCAATCCAGTGCCCGAGCTTTCGGTTTACTCCTTTCACCCCCATTTTGTTCTGGGTTCCCAGGAAGGGAGAGGGGGGGACGCATGTTTAGACGGAAGCCTCCGTGCAGCCAGTGTTTACACACTGTGCTCCCAAACCAGTCTGGGATGATGCCGAGCTTAGGAAAAACCAAAGCGTGTGCCAGCCTCTTGGGAGCTGAATTTGACAAAAGCTCAGCTGCCAGCTTGGCTGCTCTCGCTTATTACTAGCGGCTGTTTCAGAACAGTGCCTGGCAGTCACAGGAAACCCTCGGCCCTGGACACGAAGCACAGCGCCCAGACCGAGCGCCAGGCCGTGCCTGTCATGAAGAACTGCCTGTGCGTAGCCAACAGGGCAGCAATGCCCATGGAAACAGGTGGGATACAACTTCCCAAAGCTGTACGTCGGGTCAGGAGTGGGTGTAGAAACTAGGGCTTCTGCCTACCGCCAAGACAGCCAACAGAACAGGCTGTCCTACGTATTCATTACTGATCAAAACACACCCCAAAAGAAGATAACACCCCAAAGGAAGGGGAGCAGTGGGAGCAGGTAAAGCTCAGGTTGTGGGTGAAGAGTGAGACAGAGCAGCTCCTCAGTTTTTCCCACACACACACGTTTGCAGGAAGGTGGCTAATTTAATTTTCGTGACTGCATGGGACTCTAGTTCCAGTTGTAAGGGAAAGATTTTGAGATACCACTAGGGAAGATGTACCTGTAAAGCCATCTTATCTTGGGTCCCCAAGCCTTGCCAAGCACCTTTGCTGCTGGGAGAAAGCAAATATGTTTTCAGAGAAGTGAAGTTGTTGTGATGAGGCAACAGCACTGAGAGACGGCCAGTAGACCCGTATTTTTAGCACCATGGTCCACAGCATCTGTGTGACAAATTATATTAATCAAGCAGCATATTCCAACAAGTGTAAGGGAGCTGAATTTCCAAGTGAAACCGAAGGCAGTGTGGCACAGCCAGACTGCAGCGTTCACCCCAGAAAGCTGCGATCGAACTCTGTGTAACACGCACTGTGGTCGTACCCGGGGATGTGAATGCTGCAAAGCCAGAATTGGAAGCAGAAGCGGCTGCAAGAGACACACCGAAAACTTCTCGCACTCACACATGCATCAGGATATCGTCACCATTAGATTCTGGTTCCCCACACTGCAAAGAAAAGTGTTTTTTTCTGCTGCTGCTATTTATCAGCAGTAGTTAGCAGGAGCTTCAATCAGATAATGCAGCTCCTGTAACATCCTCCTCCTCGCTTCTGTCCGCGGGCCTCCCAGGACACTGCGGCACCCTGGGCAAATCTGCAGAGGGTGAAACAGCAAACCCTGTGCTAAGAGAGAGCCCAGCGTAGCCCCGCAAGGCCCAGTGGGATAGCAGAGCAGTTCAGGAATGGCCGTGGAGGCAGAAAACATGACACAAGCAAACATGGAGATCCGGAACTCGTCCTCTAGGTACTCCCTGAGAAGCAACTCATCCGTGGGCTGGCTTACAGCAGAGAGCCGAAGGCGCACCGCAGGGGCCGTTGCATTCTGGCAGGCTCTCCAACTGCCCGGCTGCCCAGCGGCCACAGGGCTGCCTCCGCTCCGAGCGGAGGGAAAGGGAACGTCAGTAACCTCCGTGCCTGGCCCGGTGCTTCTGGGGCTGCACCAAGGGAAAGATGGCAACGGCAGGACAGAGCCCCGTCACCCAGGGGCTGGTTTGGTCACAGAGATAAAGCCTTACCATAAATACGGTAACAGGGAGGACAGACAAATAGAAGGGATAAAGAGAAGTGATAAGGAGACTGAAGGAATGTAAAGATCAAAAAGAACTTAACCAGACCTGAATGCCTTCGTGTGCCTGCTAGAACAGACCAGCCAGGGAGCAACCATGCTCCGGTTTAACAACTGATTGATTTGCAGTGAAAGAGAGAGAAAAATGTGGCTCTGTGGGCACATATAGTGCGCAAATCCATCTGAACGCTAGCGGAGCTGCAGACAGGCCTTCGGAGAGACAATGCTCTGTCTATGGGGAGCCAGCCCGCTTCAGAGGAAAGCACCTCACATGGCTGTTTGTCATTAGCATGTCTTTCTCCATCCTCACTGGATCAGTTTTGCTGGCTGGCTACGCTGGAAACCAGAGCTGCTAGGCAACACCGGTCGCAGTTTCCAAAGCTTTAGCAGTGGAGGCAATAGCAAAGGGAAAGCTCTTCCTGAGCTTCTCATCCTTGTACGTATGATGTCTGGGGTCGGGCCGTCAGCAGCTCGGAGCCTTGTTTAAGCTCAAATAGATCAGCAGTGAAACTGGAGCCCCTTGACCTTCAGTAGCTCCCTCACACCATGTCTCCTCTTGGGAACTCCTGTCAGCACAGGAGAGATCCTTGATTCATTTTTAGGTTCACGGGAAGCAAAGCAAGCAGGGTCCCAGGTTAGCAACTATCCAGGCATGGATTTGCAATGTAATAATAGCAACCACAGCGTCTCCCACAATAATCCTAAACGGCAGCGTCTCCTGAAGCCAGAGAAACACCACACAGCTCTCCAAGCCTCACAAAATAGCTTCATTATCTCTGCCATACTTTGTCTGCTCTCCATCTGGTCTGATCAGCGGGAAGCCAGCGGGGTTTGAAATCCTGCCGTCTGCTGAGACAGCAGCTGAACCTGCAGCAGCAAAACCGGGGCAGCCTGGGGTTCACAGGAGGAGTGAGAAGTGACCTGCAGCAGAGGAGAAAGGGGAGGCGGCTGGGGGATGCGCGAACCCCCGGGTAACGCAGGGAGAAGGGGAGTGCCTGGGGTGACCTGCGAGGCTGGCACACGGCTGTCAGCGCGAGCCCGGTTCCTGCACCCACCGATTTCATGATACTCCTGCAAAATAAATCTTCCGCCTGCATTTACTGCTCCCTCTTGGATGCTGGCCGATGGTAAATGGGGTGTGAATTTCCTGTGAACAGGATTTGGTTCTGGAAAGGAGCTTTGGCTCATGCTAGGCAGCAATCTGTACACAAATCCGGGAGCTGATCTAGCTGCAGAGCAGAGGCCTCAGCCCTTGGAGCAGTCCTGGAAGAAGGCGGCAGGCACGCTGTCCTAATTCCCGTGCCTCACCACGGCATGCTGGACAAAGCCACCGGGCAGCGAGAGGCTGCCTGAAATACCTGCCCGTTCGGTTCAGCAGCCCGGTAACATGAGCCTGCTCTCTGTGCTGCGAGAGCTATTCAAGGATGGATTTTCTCAAAGTCTTGTCATTTCAAGAGAGAAGACAAAAAAATACCCTTGGCTCAAAGCATCCGAACAGCCTGAGAACTACTCTGAAGAGTCCTGTCCTCTGCCCCATCACGTGCTTTTGCACGTGCCGAGTGCCAGGGCGCACTCAAAGCCGACACCAGACACTGTCGCGACAGTCAAGAGCTCCGGCAGCGCTGCCAGGATGGCGCGTATCCCCCGGGAGGGCACGTGCACCTCGGAGCATCCCACGTGGGCTGCTCACTGCCTCTCGAAGAACACGCTTCCCTGGCTACAGGGGCATCTTCTGCTCCTCGACTTGGTGCCTAAATTCAGGGCTTATTTTAGCTGGTGAGACTCCAGCCCTGCTCAGCAGCGTCAGCCGTCGTCTCTCTTGGATTTTGTTATTTGAACACTGTTGTTTCCTCACTTCCTTGAGTGAGCAATCTGCGTTGTAACTCCATTGATAAAATAACCTCTGTCCTGCTGTCAGGGCAGCTTCCACTTCCGAATTCCTCCTTGCATACAAGCTGGGAGGCATTCAAGAGCGGCCTCTGCAGCAAGGGCCCCTTAAACAATAAGCTATAGAGCAACAGTCGGCCGCGTGTGTACGATTGCCCGGCACCGCTCCCTCGCCACCTCCCCGGCGGGCCCAGCCAGCCTCGCACGGCGTGTGCAAGGCAAGGCAGAAGCACGGGTGAATCCACTGGAGTTCCAGTTTGCTGGAGCGGGGTGAACTCTGCTGTAAGGATTTCTCCCACGTCATATTCCACTCCACAGCAGACAGCTCCCTGGCCACATCATCCCTGCATTTCCAGCTCAAATGAAAACAGGAGGAGCCTGAGTTACTTCAGGAATACTAACTATAAAGACTTGGAAAACAAGGGTCAGGTTAAAGCAAGCAGTGAAAAGCACTGAAACTAGGGACTGAACAGTCTAATACAAAATAATAATCAGTATTAAAAAAAACAAGAGCTGAGGAGACTGCAGTCAGGCGCAAAGCCTTTCCTTCCACAAGCTTCCTCACCGCGAGGCAGGTCCCTCCGGCACAATGTGGTTTTCAGTGAAATCCGTCTGTACAGATGCGCTCTGCCTGCACGGATGTGGAGACTTGAGATTTGTGTCCTGGTTTGCACGCTCAATTACTGCCTACCCGGATCAGGCCTGAAGAAAAAAAGACGAGTGTACTTTCAGAGGCCCATCAGCCATCCGGGCCGACGGCGTCTCATGCAGACCCACTCAGTCGCCTGCCTCTCCATGACACGAGTCTCTGGCATGCGGAGTCCCGCTGGTCAGACACGAGCAGGGATGTTTATGCTAACACTAATAAGCCGCCGCTTTAATGTGTCCTTTGAAGAGTGTTCCAGGCTGCCAGCACACGTCGCTGATTTACAGCTGCTGTATATTTTGACATTTTTTGCTGTTTGTACTGATGGGGGAAAGAAAATGACTTATATTTTAAATAAAAGCTTAAATCCTGGCGCACAAGACCCAAACATCAGGGAGGAGAGCCTGTTGCCAAGCCACCCTAATCCAAGCACTTTCCTCCTCTGTATTTAGCATTCCCGATAATGGAATTTGGACTACAGCTAATGCTGATTAACATTCCCATGTTAGTTATTTCACGTAATGTTTTCTCCAGCTGTGGCAGAGACTAGAAACACACCATCTAGACTTGTTCGGTCTCTAATTAAGCGTGCTTTCCTAACTCTTGCCAGCCGAAGCCACCAGGAATGAAAGGCTACTATGTTTAACTGACCCTAACATGGATCAATTCCCAAAGGCAGGAATGGTGTCCTTTCCCTATAAACCCCCACCTGGATGACAAGATTTTGATTGCAGGCTAATCCTGGGGTGGGAAAACGGCGGTAGGCGATTGGTATGAAGCATGGGAGGCAGGAGCGCGGACCTGAATGAGCACTGCACTTTTTAGTGATGGAGCACTGGTAACCGCCAGCCCATAAATAATACATCTAATTTTACACCTGCAGTCATTCCTCCATGCTGGGAATTCAGTGCAGATATACTGCAGCCTAAAATTAGAGCAGGTTACAGACATGATCTTTAACATGTTAAAAGTAGAAACATGCCAATGGATGCAATGTTCTCGCCCCATCGCTCCAGCCCGTTTCCACTCGGGGTCGGCAGGAACATACCAGACACTGCTTGAGGGCACCCACAGTGTTTGGTTACACGGCTTGGGCAGCGCGGCACAAACACGGCACCCGGCGGGAGCGCGTACCCCGGCACGACGCTGCGTGCCATGCTGCCTCGGGGATGTGACCGGAGCAGCTCCCAGGTGCTGCTCCCAAGGGAAAGGAGGCGTTGGGGGGCCAAAGGCAGGCGTCCAGAGGAGGGGCTCTGAAGGTTGACCACTGAAAGTTTCAGTCACCTCTGTCAAACGCTGGCTCTGCCAGGCAAGCCTGCTGTGTTCCCCGCCTCAGCTCCGCCTGGCCCCGTCCCTCCCACAGCCTTCAGCCTGCCTCAGTTTCCCCAGCTCCTATGGCAGGAGTATGGATTTCATTTCCTTGGATGTTCAGAGGACCGGCTCAAGCACCAGTTTGGGATTATTCTGGGGTAGCTGGGTTTTCCCTCATTAAAAAAAAAAA
>VZTL01040615.1:12232-38498 GCA_013400535.1 Scopus umbretta
AAAAAAAAAAAAAAAAGCAAGCCCAAAATGTGACATACTGGTTCTTAATCAAAATTATTTTTTATATATCATTAATCCTCCCAGGATGAAGAAAACCCAAACCACTAGCATGTGTAACTGCATCTGTTTCCCAGGTGGTATTTGGGCACTCGAGGTACCTCTGCTGTATGAAGATGAGAAGAGCGATTTCTGGAAAGCAGAGGGATCCTGGCAAGCAGCAGGGAGGAGGAGATGCAGCTTGAGCTCCGTGGACCCCAACACCCACCCGCGGATGCTGGCTTCACGGCAGGACCGGCATTTTATTCGTCTTGACACATGGGCAGGTGAGGCTACGGCTGCAGCACAGGTTTGGCTGGGGCGAAGAGACGCACCAGAGCAAATTACGGGGAAGAGCTTCTGCTGTGAAACTCCCATGAGAAAGAACGAACATGAGAACTACTCCCCAGCCGCTCCCAAGGGCTAATTGCTGAGAGCGACGGACCAAGAAGCACGCAAGGAAGGCCCAAGCAAGTAATTATCCCGCCTCAGGAGGAGGATCATCACCTTCACCTGCAGCCGGGTTCAAGCGGAGGCTTGGAGGTTTGCGCGGGTCAGGGCTCCCAAACGGCAGCCCCGTCATAGAATCATAGAATCATAGAATTGTTAAGATTGGAAAAGACCTCTGAGATCATCTAGTCCAATCATCAACCCCTCCCCTCCCCCCCCCCCAAAAAAAAAAACAACCAACAAAACAAACAACAAAAAAAAAAAAAAAAAAACCCAAACCACCGTGCCTGCTAGACCATGTCTTGACGTACCACATTTAGACGTTTTTTGAACACCTCCAGGGATGGTCATGCTGGTTTGGACGCAGGGGAGATGCCAGCCCTGGGCAGGACCGGGACATCGGGACTGGCAAGGCTGCCGGCAGCAGGCAGGAGCTCAGGCAGCCCTGGCATTCCTCCCTCCCGGGGTCCCCAGTGGTCACACACCATCACTGATGTACTTAAGGCAATCCAGGGAGTAAACAAGGAAAAGTGGAAATCCCTTGAAAATCAGCACAGCCCTGCCGTGCAGCTCTCCTGTTCTGTCCCAGTGTCCCTCAGATGTCAACAGGCATCCGAGCAGCAGTGCTGGGCAGCTGAGAGTGCCAGGACCCTGCCCTGCAGTTTTACAGGACCGGCGAGCGAAGGGCCGACCCGTCCCTTAAGCACGGAGCACCTTCGCAGGCTGGGGGGGGAACAGGGCTTGGCAGCTGAGGAAGCCGGTGCACAGGGAGCAGAGCTGGGATCTGAGACCACAGAGCCCCTGGGTCCCCACCTGTGGAAACCTGCCCTTCCCCGCAGTTTAAAGAACTTGGGAGGAGAGAGAGAGGAAGGAAAAGAGTCAGGAGATGCACATGCCCTCTGTCCAGAGGAAAAGGGAACATGGATTCCCTTTGTACTCCAGAGAGCCTTTGGGAGAGGATGAAAAGAAATCCCCTTGCTGCTGCTAGCTCTTCAAAAAAATTCCCCTTCCTTTCTGTTTGTCATGAATCTGTGCATCAGCTGTGCAAGGCAGAAGCTGTGCCTTCAGCAGGGCTTGCTCCAGGGCCTGACTCTGCCTCCGGCTTCGGAGCAGCGTCCACGCACAAGTCCTCAGCACTCGCTGTGGTGGCAGGGGCACGGCTTGAGGTACGGCAGCGGCTGAGCCAGAGAGAGGAAAAAACTTTGGCTGCAGTCGGTCACCTCCGCGGGGCCAGGCTGGGCTGCCATCGGGTACGCTCCTCAGGGAAGCAACGCTTCACTCCTTGGATTATTTGTTGGAGCTTCATGAAATTAGGGAGTGGGAATTTTTTTGCAAGCTGTAACCACGCAGGCAGGAATTCAAGAGCCCCCTTCTGACCCATCCAGAGGTATTTTGAAACAAACATTTTGAAAGATTTAAACTGACGACAGATTTTTCACAAGTTGTTTGTGGGGAAGGGAATGGGAACCCCAAGCCCTTTCGGTGCTGACTCGGAGGCCACCCTCGGGCACGTCTGCCCCGGCCCTGCTAAAGCCAGCGCTGCTGGGGCGGCCGCGCGGCTCGCAAGGTGATGCTCAGCCCGTTCCCTTGGAGAGA
Organism: Scopus umbretta; assembly: GCA_013400535.1. Taxonomy (NCBI): domain Eukaryota; kingdom Metazoa; phylum Chordata; class Aves; order Pelecaniformes; family Scopidae; genus Scopus; species Scopus umbretta. The sequence continues at coordinate 14,315 of VZTL01040615.1, forward strand.
TGAGAGAGGCATGGGAGCTTCGTCAGTCCAATTCAGAGCGCTGAGCCCCTGGATAATAAATCCCTCTTGTTTGTACAGAAAGGGGATGCCGGGTTTCCACTCTCCACCCATTTAAAAAACAAAAGCTGTGATTGCAGCAGCAGGAACGTCCGGCTGATAACGCACCCGCAGCTCTGCAGGGCGGCTGCCCTGGCCGCAGGGCCAGCACACAGCGGGATGCCTCCGTGCTGGTCTCCACCGCGCCGAAGCCACTTTCCTTGTCCCTTGGTGTGCGCGTGAGGGCTGCCACAGGGCCAGGAGCCAAGGCGGACGCACCATGCCGTCCCTCGGGCATGGGCTTCCGGGTTCAGATGTGCCCATACCTTGACGGAGACCTGCAGGCCCCCGTCTGCTGCGCTGGGGACCTGGTAAAGCCGGCATGGGGCCAACGCACGAGGAAACCGCAGCGAGAGGACAGCAAGCGGGAACGGGGCCGCGTTTCATCCCAGACACCGGCTCAGCACTCCGGACGAGCAGGAGTCACGATCGTCAGCACGCTGCAGCCTGAGAGACCGTGGGCTTGGCAGTGATGGTAACAAGGTCCGGCAGTAACAAATGCAACAACAGGAGAAATATTGTCAAAACAGCAGCGAGCAGCTTTGCCAGAAACCGTTCCCGGCTGGGCACCAGCTGTATTTTTGCTTCCAGAGCACAGACTGGCAGCGCTTCTGGTCCCCCCGTGCCCCTCTGCCCTGTGTGGCATGGGTGATCCTTGGCACCAGCCTCCGCACCATCCCGCGGGAGCTCCTGTCCGATGCCCTGCTGGGCTCCATTCAGCCAGCAGCACAAACCATCTGGGACGCTGTGGAGAGATTTTCAGCTACAAGCAGCCTTCTCGCCGAGCTGCTCCAGCCTCGCCTCAATGTCCCCGACCCACCGAGGGCTCTGACGTAGGGGACAGGCAGCTGCAGGCTCCCGGGGTAACATCAGCCCCTGCTTTTATGTCAGCATCTCTGCCAGCCCCAGGGAGGCCCGTAAGGCACCTGCCTCCTGTCCCCAGTCCTCCCAAACACGTTTCCAGGCAGGAGCAGAACAAGGTGGAGAGGGCAGAGACCCAAAGCTGCGGTTGCCCAAGGCGTCGCTCCTGGCGAATCCTACGCCGGCTGGAAGGAAGGCTGCCCCAAGCAGCCTCTGGCAGGGACGCTCCATTACCCCATAGCCCCCCAGCCAGCACCTTCCCCAGCCCTCCCAGGGCACAGACGCAGCCCCACGGGGACAGGCCTGGGCGCCAGCTGAGCAGCTTCTCCCCTGGTGTCACCTCAGAAGGCCGGGCACACTGAGCCGCTGTACCCTGCTGAGCCCGTCCGGGTGAGGGGGAGAACCACAGGAACGACAAACCAGGTCTATACCCAAACGGCACGGGGACCAAAGCGAGAAACCAGTGCTGTTTTGAGGGCACGACAGCAGCTTGGGGATTTTTCTGCCTCTTAAGCATCATCTCATTTTACGATCAAGGGACTCAGGACTTTCTCAGCCGGGTCCGTGTTCACCAACTGCAGCTCTAAACCCTCTGGGGCAGAGGGAAGGCAGTCCCTTCCTGCGCCCTGGCTTCCTACAGGGAAGAGCTTCTGGCAGACCCCCATGGGTTTGGGCGGACCCCACTCCCCGGCTCTCCCACCTCTGCCACACACACTGGCTCCCTCCTTCCCGGGGCCGGTGACTGAATCCAGCACCCAAAATCTGGGTGGAAAATGGTCTGTGTCAGAGCACGGAGGGCAGCTGCCAGGATACGGCCCAAGGCCCAAATGGCAGCGTGCCTGGCCCAAACCGTCTCCCTGCCCACAGAAAAGCTTCAGGCAGTGTCACGAGGCAAACAGACTTTAATGAAAAGGTATGCGCAGGCATGTCTGGGCACCAGGCGCTGTCGCAAGCCGTCCTCGGCTGCTGAATGCATTTGGGGAGTTGGTGCAGAGCTCCAGGTGCACCTGAGAGCTCCCCTGCACTGGAGTTAAAACAAGAACAAGCTTTCACTTCCCAGAGGACAACTGGAGAGAAAACATCTCAGCTTCTCTGCCGGTCCAGCACTGCAGTCCCAGGCCTTCGCTGGGAGGATGAGGAGCTTCTAACAGGACTGTTTTGGAGCAATTTAGGGAATCACTTGGAGCTAGCAGAGGTCTGGGTGCAGTTAGAAATCCCCTTCTGACTTGGCAGGCAGCCACACATTGGCATTTTGAAAGGAAGAAATCTGGGGTAAAACTTTTTTTTTGTGCAACATCCTCCAAATTTAAAAAACAAAACAAACCACCCCAAAACCTCCTAAAACATTGGTAGCTCCTGCTCCCGGAGGGCATGCTTTCCTGCAGCCACCCCACACGCCCCTGGGGGGGTTGAGAGAGGCAGGGAGCAGGGCAGAGAAAAAAAAGAGAAAGGGAGAAGAAAGCCAGCAGAGAACTAAGAGTTTTATGGCCCTGTATTTCATTTACGGAATTTGTTCAAACGCACAATTTGCCCACAGCCTTTCCTAAAGTTTCTCACACTTCTCCGCAGAATCCCAAGTAGCCCTGGGAATTACTGTGATTTTCTAGAAAGTCTGCTCTTAAACACGCTCACGGCAGGAAGAACGTGTCGTGTCCCGGGAGGAGGCAGGGCTGCAGCTCGGGGGTCCCTGGCTGGTCCAGGACCACCACCCTGCAGAGCTCTTGCTGCTTATATCTAAAGAGAAGCACCGGGGGGAAGGAGGGCTGGCCGCCTCCGCCGCCCCTTCCAGCCCGTGACACCGCTTGCTGTCACCCAGGCTTCAGTCGCCAGGAGATGCGAAGGAGGGACCGTGCACATGGGTTTGTTTTTTTTCCAGCTCCATGAGCTGACCTAACAAAAGTAATGACATCCTCTGCAGCCCTGGGAGAAGGAAGCGTTTCCAGGATGATTTAGTTGCTCCTGAAAGGCTGCTTTAAAGAATAAACTAATTAGCAAGCAGCCTTCGTTTCTGGATTTAGCAACCCTTCAGTGCAAATTAAAGGTGACGAGCAGCGTCTGAGCCTCGCCGCGCCGGGCGCTCCTCGCCCTCCCGCAAAGGACGGGTGCTCCCGCGGGACTCCCACCCTCCACACGCTCGCGTTGCTGGTGGCTGCTGCCCTGCCCAGGGCTCCCAGCCCCACCGAGCAGCTGGTGGGACGCGAGGGCGATGCGAAGCCGTTTGGGAAACGAGTCACGCTGGGGGTCTGCGCGCGTCGGGCAGCCCTCCCCTCGCACACAGGTGAGGAGGGGCAGCCAAAGGCTGACCCAGGCAGCGGTGCATTTTGAAGAGCATTAAACATTGAAAAAGCCCATCCCTGGGCAGCCCCAGCGGTGGGGGACACCCCGCCGGCAGCTGCTGCTTGTGGGCAGGAGGCGGCAGAGCCCCTCGCCCCTCCTCATCCCTCAGCTCCAGACCCTGTGGGGGGCTTCCATGCAGCACCAGCCAGAGGAAGGGTTAGAGAAAACCAGCCAGGCCACCTGCCTGCTGTGCTTTAGCTTCCTCCTCCGCTCACTGTGAATCTTTCTTTGAAGATGCCAGCCTTGGCTAATGGACTGGGGTTTCCTCTGTGGCTTTTAGGGGTGCCCCCAGGGCCCCCTCCTTTCCCCATCTGTGGGAGACATCTCGACCCCCTGGGCTGTAACTCCAGTCTTTTCCTTTCTTTCCCTCCTTTACACGGATATCTAACAGCAACGGGGAGGTTTGGGTGATGCTTTGCAGACCAGCTTGGAGAGAAGCAGCAGCCTGTTGCCGCAGCTTTTGGCATAGCGGGCTCTGGATTTGCTGAGTAGGGAGGAAAACCAGGCTTTCCAGAGGGACACGGTGTTCCTTGGAGTATCTGTTCCCCAGATACACTGTGTCTCCAGGTTCGCCTCAGAGCTGGTGTGAAATGATGGCAAGCGGGGGCGGAAATAAGAAAGGGAATGCCATGGAAATCAAAGCCTAAGGGTGCCACCCAGCAGCAGCCACTGGAGGATCCTCAAGGGGAGACAGCTGCTGGCAGACCCAGGCATCCCCTGCTCCTTCCCAGCCCCAGAGCAGCTGCAGAAATCTGATTTACTTGGAGAGAAGTTGATTACAGTTTCCCAACACCCAGGAAGGCAACGCAGGCAGCAGACCCCATGGTGGGATCAGGAGGCTTCAGCGCCGTGCTTCCCGGGAGGCACCGGCGGGTCCTTTGGGGCGCAGGGCTGGAGGAGCTGGGGGAGCACACTCTGCAGGTGCTGTCCGCATTTTCCACCGTTCAACTCGCTAATTCCACTCTGTGTTACTAATTAATGGGAGTGAGTAGAGCAAGGCTTTGGCATAATCCCCGTGTGGCATTAGAGCGCATGTAAAGCCCAACGAGTGCTTGCACGCAAAAGCCTATTGCGGTTAATAGGGAGCTACACGTAGACTTAAGAGACTTTGGCTCGATCCCCGTAGGGGGACCTATTAGCTCTTTACTCCCTGGTGTAAGCTCCTTACCTCTCGCGTGGAGGCAACGCAGGCAGCTCCAGCACCTCCGGCTCCTTCCCGCGCTCGTGGAGGGGCTGAGCCCCTCTGTGCCGGCACAGCCCAGCGTTCACGGGCAGCCAGAGCGGAGGGAGGCAGCTCTGCCGCATGAGCGCAGCCACATGCGGTGCCACCGTCCGAGGCACCTGCACCGTGGGCAGAGAAACGGTGCTGTCCCACATGTGGCTCTGCGTGCCCAGCCTGCTGCGGCACAGTTCCCCAAGGAGGCACGCGCTGCCCCCGGCACATCCCAAAGCACCACGGACACCGTGCACGCAGGCCACGGCCAGCGAGGACACCGGGGAAGTATTTACCGGGGGAGGCACTCACCTGTACAGACGCCATGGCTGAGCTTGGGCAAAGCCGCAGGAAGCATTCTGCTGCCACCTCTCCTCTCCCGTCCGTCCTGTGGAGTTGGAGCGATGGCCGAGGCAGCCGGGCTCGCGAAGGAGGGCTCGCCATGAGGCTGGAGGAGCATCAGGATGTCGTTGGACACAAATGCTGCTGTGCTGAGCAGACTCTAAATGGCAGCAGGAAAACAAGGCGAGGATGCACCCAGCCCTCCGCACCCCACGGCGCAGGAAGTCACCCTCAGATTGGAGCAAAGGAAGGAAAAAGGCGAAACAATGTGTGGGGCAGGATACATGGCCGAAATGCTGGCCGCTGCACAGCACCACCTTACGGCCACAGAGCCGGGGTCAGCGTGAGAAGCGCAGTTAATAATCACCGCTCATCGACAACCTCCTAAATAACATAATTTTCAATGTGCAAAAGCATTTTCTGCAGGAGGGAACTTGGCCCGTTAAGCTCCTCCAGGCTCGGTCACCCCATGCTGTGTGCAGGGAGGCAGGGGCTCAGCACAGGGCTCGTGGTGCCCCACTTCCCCAAGCGTCCCTCCCTTCCAGGCCGCCCGGTTCGGGCTCCAGCACCCCACGCTTGCAAACACTTCATTTCCTTCTCCACAAACACTGCCTCAGCTCCTCAGCGGGTATAACCCTGTCTGAGGCACGGGGGCACACGAAGCTCTGGCCCCGAGAGCCCACACAGCCTCCCCAGGGCCTGCGTGAGCCAAGGGCTCTCGCTCCGTTCACCATCCACCTCGCCAGGAACACGCAAGCCAGACAGACATACGGATGCCAGCATGGCTCCGCTCACTCTTTCCCATATCCAGCTCAGAAGAGACTCGGCTAACGAGGGAGACGAGTCCCCTCCGGTGGTCTGGCCTCGGAGCTGCGAGGTCGCTGTGCCTTGGGACAGGCCACGCGTGCCCCGCAGCACTTGGGGCAGAGGGTGCTTCGGTTTGAGCGGGTACGAGGCATGTGTTGTAACCCTTCACCTGGAGAGAGGCACAGCCCGTTCTTCAGCAGGGCTTTAACTCCCAGCTTAGCGTGAAATTGCTGTTGGGAAGCAGAGGATTAATGCCTCAGGCCAGGAAGAGTTCATCTTTCCCAGGAGGAGCCGTAAGGAGCAGAGGCTTCCCAGCTCAGAGGAGCAACGCCGCACCAGGCACATCCTCTCCCTGGCGAGGCCGAGCGCCGCAGGAGCAAAGCCCCAGGAACCTTCCACTCCTGCAGCCAAAACGTCCCTTACCCGAAACGCCCTGGGCCAGGGACAGAGCTGCAGCGCTTACGAAACCTTGACGGCTGGCTGAGCCTCCGACTGCCTGCTCACCTTGCTTCCCCGCACGGCGACTCAGCGCACCGCATGCAAACACAGCCAGGAAAAAAGAATGGGCAATTTCTTATGAATTCAGCACGGAACCAGTAAAGGAGGAAAGCGCAGCAGGCTCCCAAGGGGGGCTGCAGGCTGGCAGCACCTCCAGGTCCCGCTCCCACCTTCACACTGGCTGTCCTGCTCCCGGAATTCCAGCGGGCTACCAGGGAGCTACCCAAGTAACCACCAAGGGATCACCAGAAGATCCATACAGGTCTTGGCTACAAACGCTGTTCTACAAACACAAGTACGCTAGCAGCAAAAGGTTGGTTTCATTCTTGGGGCAGTTTGGCAAAGGATAAACCCATTGTTCAGACTCAGAACACAGTCTTGGCTCTTCGTCTGGGTAATGGCCATGATAAATAAAGAGCAGGAGTTAATTAGCCTCATGAAGCTGTTCATTAAACAGAGAAGAGCGCACAGGGACTGTAACAATACCGCGCAGCGAGTGGAGCACGCATCTTCTCGCGCAAGCCCACACAGCTCCAGGGCTTCTCCTCCCACCAGCCCGGAGCTGGGCGAGGGAACCCGCAGCCCCCTTTGCTGCTCTCCGCCTGCGCGCCTGCCCCTGCGCTCCTCTGGGCAGGATTCCTACGTAGGAATCCACCTCCCAAGGACTGCAGCTGCTCCCCAGCACTGCCTCAGCTTCCGTGGCAACTGCCACTCGCTTCGTTGCTCAGTACTGTTCTTTTCCATTTAACGAGAGATCCCTGCTGCTCCTTTAAATTGTTCATTATCGTTTGTGCTCCAGCAGGCCATCCCTCAACCAGCACCGCCCTGTACAAAATAGAATCAATTTACTAAGTGTTTGTGCTTTGGTACAGAAGGACAGACGGAAGACGGTGGGACACAAGCCAGCTGGATTCTTGTCCAGGCACCTACCTCAGGAGACAGCCACCAAGAACTGGAGCCTGCTGACACCTTCCCCAGGCCCAGGCTGGCCCACTCCCACCTTTACACGAAGCAGCCGCTCTGGGAAGGGGGCAGCGCGTGGGAGGCCTCTGCGCAGCCTCCTCCGGGCCAGCCGGCGCAGCAGCGGCGTGGGACGGCTCCTCGGCTCCCAGCACGGGCACTCTCGCGCCCGCCGGCGCCGGACCAGCCCTTTGGCAGAGCGGTTCTCAGATCCCCAGATCCTGTGGTTTCCTGCAATAACATCCGTGATTAAAACCTGGTATTCTGCCTAGAAACAGCAGCTATTAGACCACAGCAGAGTCATGCAACGCCTCCAATAGACATGACCGAAACCCCCATTCTCCATCCCACACTTGCCCCAAACTGCACTGCTCTCCTGGCAGAAGGGGCACAGAATGCAGGTGAGACAGAGTTCGATGCTTTGCTATCCACAGGAGATGAAGCCACTCATAGTGGAACTCCAGATCCCGACCCATGGACATGGAATCAAGGTAAGAAAGCATTTGCCACACAAAGCAAACCCGATGTGCTGAATTCGAGCTGACTTCCCTTCTTGTTGGGTTGAGGAATTGGCTTCTAAGTAATGAAGTGTGTAGGCACGCAGTTTACAGCCAGAAAGGAGTTAGTACAAAATTGATCCAAATGAGCCGTTACAGAAGGGTTTCTCAATAGGCCTAAGGGCAGGAGGAGACGCAGACAAAAGCTGTGAACAGAAGAGGCTCCCAGACAGCATTTAGCCTGGAGGGCTGGAATAGTGAGTTTGTAACTTCACGATGCCTGAGCAGAGACAAGCTGCCTTGGGAAATACACAGGGAAGCAAGGGAAAGAAACACAAGCTAGACAGGACAGAGACTTACACAACAGCGTAGGCCAGGTATTAGGCAGCTCGGAGTTAATTCCATTAGTGACCTTCCCAGAAAAAGTGCGTAAGCTTGCAGGGAACTTGCAACATCAGGAAGAGAGATAATCTTTGCATGCCTGATACCAAGAGGTCAAAGCCAAGCACAACACAAATCTGCCTGTGAAAATAACATAGAGGAGGCACCTGCAGGGTCAGACCCTCCTTCCTGTCACCACTAGCTCACATCTCTCACAATCCTTTCAGCTTTTGCCACAGCTCCTTTCGCAACGGTATTGAGACAAGAATCGGGAGCATGGGGAATTACAACAGCTTCCAGAAAGACACTAAAAACAGCAACCTGACTGAGCAGCGCGATTCACAGCACACCTCGCTTGCCCTCCAGGTTACCGTTTACGATGCTACTGTGCATATAAAATTGAATTAGAATAGGAAAGTGATTGACAGAAGCCAGGCAAACTGCGCTCTCAGGGTTCAGGCTTTTAAGAAGCAGCCTTTTAAGAATTCTGCAGCAAGTGTAGTGAAACTGCATTATCACTGCTTACGGACTATAGAACGATCCCAAAGAATCCACTTCGCTGGACTTGGAGGCATGGGCTTTAACTAGCAGTAGTCCTTAGACTTAAAAAGAAACACAGAATCTCCGAGTTAATATTGCAGAACTTTATACCACGCTTAATACACTCAGATTCGTACTTGACAGGACACCGTCATAAGGTAGTGACTGATGCAAACACAAATATTAGAAACAACACTTGAAATTAAAAAAAGTTTATTTGAAGATTTGTAAAACAGCTTTGTGAAAGACTAACATTTCCAAGACACTACGATATGATAATACATTTTCCTATCGTTAGAATATAAAAAAAAGTCACAGTCCTTCCACTATCTAAACAAAAGCATACGTTTATGGACCAAACATTTTACTTCCAACACCAAGAAAGTAAATGGGTTTGAAAGTCAGACTAAATCAATAGCACCAACACTAGGTGATCACAGCCCTCATGGGTCTGAGAGTCTGGGGTTTGACATTCCTACGCAATAAAGCGGGTTAGTGAAGCAAATCTTAATGTCGAAACAGACCCACGAGCACTGAAGAGTTCATACAATGAAATCTCAGAATGCATTCTTTTTACATACCATTGATGCAAACAACAGTAGCAAGCCAGAAACACCAAAGAGTTCCCGATAAACTCCAAGCTTCCATTTCGGGACAAGAAAAATCTTCAGAACTTACAAATGCCAGTTCCATTTTAAAACACACGACTTTATTCACTTTATGTTTCACTAATTTGTGCAATAGAGACATGTGCAATAGAAAGGTGAAGAACAAGATGTAGAAGTGGACAGTATGACAAGGATCCAATTATCACTTCATTGTAAAGCAGCACAGTATTATACTGCTTTCCGGTGATACTCAGGAGGGGCTACTTCATAGTCACTGGCGCTAAACAGTGCAGAGGAATTCTTTGCTAAATACCTAGGAAAAAGAATGAAAAGATTAAATTACCTTCTTGCCTGAAGTCTCTGTTGTTTAGCAGCACACTAGTGCATCGGTAGGTGTTTGCTGAGACCATATAACCTGATTTCAAGAGCCCAAATCTAACATATATCTACTACAAAGTCAGCTGGCTAAAGCAATTAAAGATTTGACAGCTCATGCCAAAAGAAAAAATAAAAAAAATATAAAAAAAAATCAAGCAAACAAGCAACTCTGGCTGTGCACTAGCACAGGGAGGTTAAGATTAACAGGATGAAACAGTGGACATTAGAGGTTCAGTCAGCTGCTGCACCAAGAATTGATTTACTACTGACCGTACTCAGAAGGGCAGGGACAAGCAGTAGGACACCATGAAGTTCCATCTGCACAAATATGGAACTGAAATGGCTAAATAAGTGACGGCTAGAGCAAAGCGAGCAACGGTCAACTAAGTGCGATAGCAGAAGACAAGCGTTCTATGCCATTACTTCTCATCGAAGGGATTCAGGGATTTCCGGTCAAGGCACTGGCTTCACGTTCCTATCTTTACAGCTGGAAGCTCTTTAGCACTTGCGTTTACTTCAGACTTACCCAAAAGACTGCGATCTACTCGACACCCTAGGACCACCCCAAGGCAAGTTTGCCCTGGCAGTCCGGCTGATCCATTTCTAGCTCTGCTGCAGAGCTGCCTTGGATTCGCTGAGGGTTTTCTTTCAACTTCCAATAGCTTACCCAACCACACAGAGGTAAAAAGCTGGTATTTACTGGCCAAACAGCTTAATGCTTTGTTACCCTAATTATTTACAAGTCAATGTTTCCAAACACTATCAGTAGACCGTTAAAGTCTTGTATGGAAATACACAGAACGTTTCTCTTCTCCGTGACATAACTGCAAATGGAAGTTTACGGCTTCAGTAAATTTGAGCAAGAAAACTGGCCAGTACAGCAGAAGCAAAGCGCTGCACCGACACTGTGAGCTCGCATGCAGTTTCGTACCACACACCTGTCCCTACCCACACGTATAAAGACACTGCAGCCGCATAGCACCAAGTTCCTCCAGTGCAGTACAGATGCATGGAAGGCGCTGAAGTCACGTTCATACGGGGGAATATGGGTATGACACCTCAGACACCAAACTAAAGTTTAATTCTATTTGAGAATCTCCCATTTGGGAAACATTTGCAGGCCAACTAAGCAGCAAGTGACTCCATAGTTCCTCATAGCAGTGAGGAGGTATTTCAGCACCTGTCTGAAATGAAATGTCTGATTTTTTTGTTTGTTTGCTTTTAGAAACATTTTGCATTAAAGTCTTGTATTATTATTTAGGATGAGGTTTTCAACCTGAATAACACATCTACAGCACCACAGTGTAGTGCAGTGCACTAAAGCTACGGTGACAGTTTATCCCAGAAATAACATTACTAAGGTTCACCAGTTTTTTAACATTTGCTCAACTGTTGTTGAGTAACTGTTGTGTCATTTAATAGTTTGCTGTAGTTGTCATCTGCTTTTCATAGCAACTACAAATAAATGCTGCAACATTTATTTTGAAACAAGTAGCAGACTTGGACAGTTTAAAAGTGCAGACGAACAGACACATAAACAGACATGTAACTACCAATACCCCAGTATAACTGGAGAGAAATTAAAACCAGTCTTACTCGTGTTACTGTACAGCAGCGTTTGAGAAGGCTTCACCGCAATCTTTGGGGAACACACCACGCGCAAGCCCAAGATAATATATATGTGTGTGTGTGCACTATATAACAATTGTACACTGGAAATAAGTCACATTACAACAGCCTGTGCTTACTTAACTTTTTCTTTCTCGCTGAAAGACTTAAAAAGTACTCACTTTAAGAAGTCATGCAAATAGTTTAACAGCAAAGCCAGACTCTTCTCATCAAGAGGAGTGTAAGCAAGCATAGCTCCAATACGCACTGTTTCAAAAGAAGTAGCATTGTTAGTTATAAACAACTTCAACGAGCGGTTCAGTACAATCTAAAACCTGACGGTAGCGTATAAAAGCAGCCCAGGAATCTATTTCAATATATAAAGCCCACCCAGAATACCTGGGCAGTTGAAAACCCTTTTCCATTCTAGATCCTCTGAACGTTTTAGGTACGTGGAATAAGGAAAGAATGAAGCCATGTCTTTCATAGTTGCTTGTCAAATTTCTGCAGTTCACACCCACTGAGACTCAAGACAGGAAAAGACAGCATTTGCATCCTTCTAACTGCTTGGCTTCATTCTGAGGTGATACTCACCAAATAACCTCAGCAGGTGTGGGGCACCATACACTTGAGACATTGGAGCATCTGGGTGATCTGCTAAAATTTCGGCATACTGGGGCCTCTCGAACTTGTACAGCAGTTGAGTTCCCAGCATGACATTGAAGTATTCTTTAATTCCAGCCACAACTTCATTGACTGCATACTCCCTGGTAAACAGAGAAAACACTGCAAGTCTTGTTCACGTGACTGGATGGACACAAGATGCGAGCTGGCTTGGCGAGTCCATCAAAAGCGCAAAGATCTTTTCACAAGCCTTCAGGTTTTTCAGGGAAATGTGTCTGGAGGCCTTAAAATGTACAGCCACAGGGAGTGATGCATTTCAAGACATCCTTTAAAAATGGACTGTTCTGAACTCAGTAAGAATTCAGGCAAACCAAAAAAAAAGCCTTGCTTTTAGTCATCTACTCCAAGACATTAACTCTCAGAGCAGTCCTTTCAAAGCAACAGTAAGTATTTCTAAGGACACTTAGCTCCGTTTTCAACCAAAGTTAATCCCAACTCACATCCGTTTAAGAGTACAATACTGTAAGTAATGGGACTGAACTCCTGCGTAACAGAAGGGGACAGCCACCCAGTATTTCAGGCAGCTGACCCTTTCTAACTAGGCCTCTCAATGCCATACTCCTGCAGGCCTCCAACTTCACAACTAATTGAAGAATAACTGTGTAGGAATTAGCAGTGACACTGCAAACGTGAGAAGTACAACCCTCACTCCACCCTGCAAACAAATTTAGAACAGACATTAGGACAATTACATAAGAGAATGTTAAAACACCCTGACAAGTCAAAAATTTGCTTCCTCTTGAGTGGAAGAAGATAACGCCACATTTCTAGTTCCTCTCCCTTTAAAACAGGAAAGGTTTGCTCAAGAATAAACACACCTTGTTTGTTGTCAGGGCTGGACTGCTGGGGTAATTACAAATAAGAATCTTCAAAGCTATCACCTCAAGGTAATTAGCTCTGCCCATCTGATTCTTTTAAAAGTCATCGTCTACCTCCCTGTCCCCCACCCCTCCACCTCCATGAGAGAGTCCACCCATACAGTAACACTTTGCTCATCTGCTAGGTAGCTTTTTTGGTAGTTTGTTCAGCTCACACAGAGAAAGTGCCACTGAATTTATTCACCCAACACAGGAAGGGGAAGGAGCTAGCATGAAGGGGTGGAGAACTATTCGCTTGGCTTATGTCAGCTTCCTTTAGGAAAAGGCTTCGGGAAAGCAGGGGAAGCAGAAATAATACCCAGAAAGCAGAACTGCGTTCTTGAATTATCTCCTCAAAGACTTCTAAACTCCTCAATCACCTTGGTCTTGGATCATGAAGCTGGACATAGGCCTGGGACATGTTTAACAGCCTTACTCAGTCTTCCATAAAATACAAGTCCAACAACAACAGCAAAAGAAGTATTTAAGGTCTCAGCTGACCACTACTTACTTGTTATCAGTATTTCCTCGCGATTTTTTGTAGTTTGCATAATCCTCTAAAATGGAGTCAACATTCTTCTTGGCAGGAAGATAGAAGAGCTACAAAAGAAACAAAACCGAATACAACTTGTCTCATTTATGCAGACATTTATATCTGCACACTAAATTTAAATCAACATATATACAGACATTTCTAGAATAAAATTAACAGGTTAAGATGTTAGATGTTATTAAAGGAACACCCAGCTGTTTTAGTTGTACACAAACCAAAACCGTAACAGCGTCTACACCCGTGTTTCCACTCAACATTCGCGCTGCTCAACAGCAACCTGGCGACAAACTGCTGAAGTCACCCCAAGAGTCACGGGTACGCAGCAAAGCGCACGCGTGCCCCTAGAGACCCGCCTGCCCCAGGCCACACAGCAGTTACGAGAGCACCGGTGACCATTTTGCCTATTCTTCTGTCTGCTCTCCTTGCACCCACGGCTCAGCACCTGGCACTACTACTGCTGCGAAGCCAGTACGCCTGCCAAGCACCTGCCGGCAAGTTTCACTGCCTGCACAGCCTGAGGAGTATTAGAGCTACGCCAGAGCACACAGAATGGAAGACAAATATTCCCAGCCATGATCCACCAAGGATTAACCTCCATCGTTAACACCATACACAGATCATCCGTACCCACAGACACTCGTTCGGTTGCATATGGCAAGGCTGAGTAGTACAGTGAATTCACGTACCTGGGGTTTTTTTTGAGGCGTGGGCCCCAGTTCACTTATCTATTTCCTTTCACAAGAGCATTACAGTCTGAAGACGTTCGGGCAGGAGGGGAAAAAAAATTAAAAAATTCTCCCGAAGCGGAGTCAGCGTAACACACGGTAGCGCTTAAGCACCTTTACTGCTGACGCAAGTCTAACATTTGCATTCACCGGGACAAGTCAGCCTTATCCACGTAGGACCTGAACAAGGGTTTTTACGTGCCTGGGATTGCCGGAACGGAGGCAGTACCTCGGAGCAGCGGTAAGCTACAGCATGCAATTGCAACCTACCAAACAGCAGCAGTTTTCAACAGTATTATTGTCTATGCTTCTTGCCAACTTTAGTAAGCGGTTTGACACAAGAAGTGAGTCATGATTCGTTAATTTGGTTTAAGTTTATGAAAATGTTTTCTACTTTTAAAATGGAAAGCAAAGCTTAATTTACTGTATCAGGAAGCTTTATATGGATCCAGCCTGGCAAAAGTTACGAATCTTAACTTGTAGAAGTGAAGAATCTTAAGCTCTAGAACAACCTAACTGGTAGAACAGCTTAAGATACTGACAGCGCTCGGCAGTGAGTGACATGTAAACAAGGCAGGAAGGAGCCGAGGTAAAATATGCATCACGCGTGATGTTCCTACAGACCAATTCTCTATCAGCTAAGCAACTGTTCAAAACATACCACCAGGCCAAGCATACAGAGTTAACACCACCCTTAAAGCTTAAATAAGGGTTTTTTTTAATTATTTGCCTTCCTAGCTTATGCTCGATTACACCAAGTCTATTCCACAAATTTACATCCCATTTTGCTGATCCACAGTCCTACTTACAGGTGACCTTTGGTTAAAATCCAGCCGGAATGAGAACGGTCAAGTAAGCCATCAGGCTGCTGTCAAACTCTACAAGAGATTTCACTACGCTGCACTTTAAGAGGATATGAAATTTTGGTTTTATTGTCCTGGCCTATACATGGCCAGATTGTCTTTTGACAAATTACCTGCTTTTGTCTGGTGATCAAGTCCCAGTCATCTACCAGCCACGGTTTTAGCTCTTCTGGGATTTTCACCTTTACTTCAACTCTGTTCATAAATGTTTCTTCCTGAAAAAAAAAAAAAAAAAGCAAAGCCAGACCAATTACTGTCAGACAACTGTTCAAGCTAAGGAGTTACCCATATTCATTGTTTTCACAACTGAATTACACCACTGGACTGAGGAATTACTACAGTTATTCCTGCAGGCTCCACAGGGAACAAGGAAATAACTCTGTTTTTTCAAGGCCACTTGGGAACCTTAGTTTTGCAAGGTTAACATTTCATACTGCCATGCTGCAGGACAAAGTATTGCTGTCTATATTTCTGAGCAAAGCAACCTTCCTGTTTTTCATCAGAAGTCCTGTGAGAATCAGAAATACATACGCTTTCAACCGTTGGATCTACTCGAGCCCTCTTCTTCCTAGGAGGCTGAGGAGTCTCACTGGTACTGCTCCCTTCTCCAATTCCTGGAGCTGCACAGGAAAAAAAAAAAAAAGATGACACTATACTGCTTAAGAAACCTGGTAAATCAGTAAGAAATACCAGTAAAAAAAAAAAGATTTAGAAGGATTTAAAAGTAAGACTGAGATTTCTCTCAGGTCACCTTTTCACTTTTTTTTGTTGTTGTTTTAAATATTACTTGTATTCTGGAAGTTCCACCTATTTGTGACAGTTTAAACTGCTATATTTACACTTATCTGAAGGTGGCAGTTTCTGCTTTAAAAACAAACTACTATGTCAGTTCCTGTAACATTCTTCGGAAGAATTTTTGGAACCAGCAACTCATCTTTGCGGATATGTCACATCTCCATCTCAACAGGAAAACATCAGTTTGACTTATTAAATTATTTCAACAGCTCCATGGAGATATCACTTTGTTTTTAATCTGCAAGAGGTCAAAATCTTGACAGACTGAAGCAAGCAGTTTGTGTACAAACCAGAAAAGTATGCATTCCTCCTGACCACGAAGAGGAGACATCTGAAGTCCAAGACGAACAACATGAGGTGACAGCAAGTAAACTTAGTCGAGGCAGATTTAAGGTCTTATTCCAGCTAAGAATCCTTCACTAGGGATATCCACTCACATACACAACAAAGACATACTTACTTTTCTGTTTGTTCTTTTTTGTTTTCCTGCAAGAAGAACATAAGTTATTGCAAATATAAAGATAGTGGTACTCAAAGAACCAAAAGCAGAATGCCAGAAAAATTGTCCACTAAATTCAGAACAAGGAGCAAATACTCAGTGGCCTATGGAGTATTTACATAAAACCACATGAAAGAAATGTCAGACATGATTTAGCATCACAGTTATGCTACTACAAGATTTTTCTTTTAACAAGTTGTAAGTTACCATCTTGGGGGGTGGGGCTGGTGGAATCACTAACTTAAACCTACAAAACCCCAAAAGGCATGCCAAGAACACGAGTATTCAAAAACAGTACTGACTGACACTTGCGCAAGTAACACCTACAGATGTTTCATACTTTCTTGGGAAGTTTTCTTGGAAAACTACACTAGATTTGTAGGCATTTTATTTCTGTTTTTCAGGGATCAGAGACAGAATATGGGACAAGGAAACAGAAGTGCTGGGAATTACTGGGTAAACCTCAGTCAACTGAGTTCACTTCCAGTAAAGTATTGAAAAAACCCACACAGTTTTACCACTGCAGCAGTAGAGGGAAGTTTAAATAGCGCTATCAGAATTATAAGCATAAAGCTGCATGGACTGCCTACAACTCCATCATCAACTTTTAGGGGAGATCACAATTACGCTTGCCACTTATTAGAAACATTTAGAACAGTAGTGTTGTCCCCAATACTCTTCTTCCAAATGCCTCTCTCAACACCTACGGGTTCTAATTTAGCCACCACACTTCTCTGAAGTCTCTATCCTTAGCCTTTATTTTTATTCCAAATGAAAAGCTGTACTTCCAAAAATTTTAGACACATGAAATACAATGCACACAACATGTAAATACTCAGATAGGTCAACAGTATCCATGACAAAATTACAGGCATTTTTGTTATTATCTGAACTTTGTCTATTTATTAACGATTTTTTGAAAATTTTAAGAGTTCTACTAGTCATGTTTCAATGTGCTCACTATTAATAGGAGTCCAGTCAAACCTCTCAAAGGATTGCAGATTGCGTGGATAAACTCTTTATCACCACATTATTTCCTTTGAAATTCACCACTACCTCAAGTGACTCTTGTAATTCAATTCAGGCTTTGAACTGGGTTTATCTGGGTCAGGAAGTAGGCAGAGTTTCTAGGAAGGTCTGAAGATAGGAAGAGTAAGGCTTTGCTCAAGCTTCAAGTCAAACAAGCATTAGGCTTAAACTGTGGGCAGAACAGAGATCATCTCTCTCCAGGAAGAAGGAACAATTGCCAAGTTAAGTCACTGATAATGGACTTGTGTATTGAAGAGAAAGTCTTTTCTTCCAAACCTAGAGTAAACAAGGAGGAACAGGGCATTCTTTCCAGAATTAAAAATCACAAGATAAAAATAATGTTAAGCATTAGTCTAGAAGCAGTCATAAAAAACCTGGAACAGACAGGCAATATAAATTACTTGAAGAACTACTGCAATTAAGACAGTAAACCACATCTGTGTTACTGAAGCATAAAGTCTAGCGTAAACCATTCTAGGCAGTTGCTCGTGCTCTCCCACCTCATTGCTTACATTTCCCGATTCCTTACATTTAATACGTTGGTAAACTGCTTCAAGTCAAAGCAGCCATCTGTTTGCAAAGTCTAAAAGACAAATCTAAGTTAGGGAACAAACCGAAAGAGCTACGGTTAGAGACAAAACGTCAGCATTTGGCAGATTTTTGACAGCCTGTACAGCAGACTATCTGCAATAATACTCTTCACTAGGCGAAGGCAGCTGTGCAAGGCGAAGTGCTGCTGTTGTGCACAGCAACGGAAGCGCGCAGTGCCCTCGACATCCCCGAGAAAGGTGCAGCATCTGTATCACAGAGGTTATAGACAGCCCTAGTGACAGAAGCTGTAGCCCGAGATGAGCAGCACATCTTAGCCAGCTAGATGCCATTAGTCAGACCAAGCAGACTCTCATTTTGAGACATACAGCTGAAGAACACTGTGCGTGTTCCTCCTGATGGCAGATAATGCCTTCCTCCAAGGACAAAGGGAATGCAAGCCCTGAAGGAACACAAGAAGGTGAAACATACCTAGGATAGATTAAAACCCATCCTTTTGTGCCACTTCACATCTACACTATGAACATAGCCCTGTACTGCTGTACAGAAGCAGTATAAAAGCTCTCACTGACTTCTCTTTAAACAGCAAGTACAGCCCAGCTGCTGTTCTTCATTCACGGATTTCTCTATTGCTTGGCATTTTTCACTGAAAACTGACAACAAAACTAAAAAGCAGCATGGAAGTTTCAAGGAAGCTTCTGCGAAGAGAGTTTTGCATTAAAAGACTGAACAGAGCGTCCAGGTGCTAAAGATCTTGCCGTTCAAATTTAAAGGGTGCATCCCACTGTAGTCAGACATCACCTCCTCAAAGCAGCAGGGCCACCGATCAGTTCTGGTAAGAAGCTAACCCAGCCCACATTGCAGGATTTTGTTTTAGCAGAACAAGAACACACAGCTATAATAAGAATAGTCAAGTATTGGGGATCAAAATATGAGACAAAAAGCCGAGAATAAATGAACTACTGACATAACCACCTGAAATTTCATTTCTATGCAATTGTCTACAAGACAATCAGCAGAAAACAAACACTATTACAGCTTACAGGACAGCTCACAACAACAAAATCCTATATATCAAAGGTGACAGACTTGGAAGGAAAATAAGCAGTCCATGTCACAAGAGCACAATACTGAACTTCCAACCTCAGTATCCAAACCTGGACTGTGTCCACGATCAAATGGTGAGACTGAAGAGGATGCCATAGAAGACTGAAAACACACTGAAAGACTGCACTTCACCTTCCCACAGACATTCATCAGAAGAGAGATAATCAAGTATCTGTCACAGAACCTTGGGTACCACCTCAAGAAGCCAGCAATCCTTGCACAGTAAGAGTTGGTGTTAATGCTCAGAGCTCTAAACCGGAGCGTCTTCTGGGACACGTCTAGAAAACTGTCAGCAGAAAATAAAAATAGCTTAGAAAATAGAATTCAACGCAGACAACTGACATCAGGAAAAACACCAAGACTTTGGAAGGTTTACTTACTCCACTACAGTTAGGAGTCCATGACCAGGTAGATAAAAATGTTGTGACAATAACAAGTATTTTACTTTCCCAAAATCCATGTGCCTTTGAAAGGGACTTAGAGGTCTGTTAGGATCTCCCTACAATAGTTGGTTAAGATATGAGCAGCACAGAATGAAGGTAGCTACCACTGGGTCTCAGACATTTGGGTTCAATACGTTGGTAAATGCCAGAAAAAGGAGATCAGGTGCCAGTTTACTGATCAAACACCAGTTGTAACTAAGCTCTAAGAAATCATAAAGTCTCTCCTAATGCAAGGCAACTAGTACTAAAAAAGTAAATGAAAGCATTAAAGGGTGAAAAATAGGTACGTTGGGGAAAAAAAGTATGAAGTCAGCCACTACTGCTCAAGCAACAGTGGTCTCAAGCTTGGTCACTAACTTAGCAGCGAGAAGCAGCATTCCTATCAAGATTCAATTAAACCATTATTAGCAAAAGGATAAAAAAAGCAAAGTCCAAATTATATACACGTATGTCTCCTGTGCCTGGTCAGGCAGCCTGACCTTAGAAGGCACACAATAGAACCAGAAGAGGTGAAGAGAACAAAGAATAGCTGGTAGCGTACAACAGCTTCTATACCAGGAGTAACCGGGCAGACGAGGGCTTTCTCAAGCTGACAACTGAGCAGGAAGAGGGGAAATGTGGTAGAGGTACCACTAGCAATAAAAGGTGAAGCTCAAAGAACTAACCAATCTTTCCTCAAGACAGATGAAAAAGACCAAAAAAACAAAGCAGCAGACATTAAAAAGACAGGAGGAGTCATCCTCTTTCCTCCCCTCTTCAACACAGTACCGACTTAAAACGAGAACACGCTGCTGCAAGATGATGGGGGTGCCAGAAGTCCAAATGGTCCAGAAGTTATTAGAGATATGACATTCCTACAAAGGCTTATTAAACCCGTCGCATGGATACAGCCTACAGCTCTGAAGTCACTTAATTACAGACTGCTAGAAGCAAAAAGGGTGTTTGGGGGAGAACGGCATTCTAGACCTGACTGACTTGATTGTCCCTAAGCACGTGTTACTGGTGACCATCAGACAGCAGAAGAGGTTAGGAAGATCTCCGGCTTGAGCCGGCGTAGCCATTCCAGTGTGGTTACAGCCCTACACAACTGGCATGTAGGCAGCGTTCACATGCCGCTTGACATTTAGGACTTGAAGTAGCTTGCGAGAGAGCTACTTGCTGTGCCAAAGATAGCAGAGGATGCCACAAGAGACACGCAGCAGGAGCATATGCTTTTGAGCAGCATGTTCAGATTAAAAACAAGGCTTCTAAATAGAAGAAAAAACAGTCACTCCCAAGTCGAGATACTGTTTGGAGAGCATCTCTGATGAGACTGCTTGCATAGCTCTCATTTAAAAACAGATGCCATTCTCAAATTTGTTATTCAGTGCCATGTCTTCCCTCCAGAACACTCTCAGCTGCCCTTCTTATTTTCCAAGCACCCCTTAACTCCGATTTTTTAATGACTTTTTGCAAGTTCATCATATTAGGCCCATCGAAGGTAACAAAATCTTAGAAGCTGGAATTCAGCAGAGCTACATATAAAACAGTCTGGAGAAGCCAGTATCCGTAGTGTTGTATTTCATTTTTGGCAACCTCCTATAACCATACAATTTTTTTTCCTATGATGCTTCTAGTTATCATAAAATGAGTAATTATTTTAAAAACGAGTGTACATGATGTGTGTTTCATGCATATTTCTCTTTGATCAAATATTGCTCACAAATAGCCCCAAAAACTTTTTGAACCAGTTGCTGCAGTTTACAGAAACAGTTATTCTGAACAGACTGAAACTAACAATAAAAATACAGCACGTTAAGGAGCAGGTTCAAACCTCACATTTCTAACACCATCTATTGCAGCAGCCTCGCTCCCAAGACTTACAGAAGACAGTGTAGTTTGTTACCAGTTTTCATGGAAGCGGAACTCCAGGCTACAGTAAGCATGCAGACCAACCTTCTAGAACTATCCAGTTTCAAAAATCTGAAGTCAGTTGTCCTCCACTTCTTTTTAAACAGTGGACACACTGAACGCATTTGACTACTTACATTGTACCCTATCCCCACTGAAAAGGTATACACTTCAAAAACTAAAAAGTGGTAGTTGATACTGGCTTAAAAAAAAAAAAAAAGGAAAGAAAATCATATACTGCAGTACTTATAACTATTAACTGAACTGCTACCAAAGCTTACATTATTACAACTGAGGACTTTAAGAGTCTCTAAAAGAAATCTATGAAAGCAAGGAGATCTGGATTTCAGGATGAAAATCCTGGTTTGACAATCCATCCTTAACTCACCGCGTCGATATTGTAGGGGTCTCCAAACAGCAAACAGTATGCGCTCCATCTCGTCTGAAAAATCTAGGCACAATGGGGGTTGAGTTAAGGAAAGAATGTCAGACCTAGTGTTTAGCCTTAAAGAGAATCTATTTAAGATTCAAAAATTTACCTTTTTAGCAGCATATTACAGTCTTACTGAACATTCCTGGAGGATAAGTTGTGCTTAGATTGTGATTTCCTTTCCATTATTGTTTGGCTATCTGAAGGGTAAGTGTCAAAATATAAGTTACCTTTCCCTCTGCTCAATCCTCCAAGAATGCTACAAAAGGTAAATTTTGAGGCCCAAATAGGTTGACAGTGTTACCCTTTTAAAATAGTTGCGTGATCAGTTTCTCCCCCTCCCCACCATCAGTACTTCATGTATCTGCAATGACCTTAGAGTTACAATAAGAGAACAATCCAGAAGTTTTATTTTGGAACTGTATTTTGAGATTTTTCAGAAGCCATCTTGCCTTTAGCTGTAAGCAGGATCTGAGAAGCCATAGTTTGGTCAATAATAAATCAGTATCAGAACCCTGCATCACTGCCAGGGTAAGTCAAAGTATTTCCTCTCCCTCAGCCTCCAAATAGGGAAGAAAAATAGGGAGACTTTGTTGAAAGAAGCACAGGTCTAATTTAGAAGGATGCATTGGATGCTGGTAGTGGCTAGAGACTAGGAGCAAGATCAGTGCAACGAGCATATGGGACCCTGTTATAACTAACTTTCATAATGCAAGACTGCGGTTCTAACGACAATAGTTTTCCTTCTTCCCCTTCACAACTCTGAAAATCCACCATCAAGGAATTAATTTTTCTAATCAACATGAAACAGAAGTTTCGGAGAATTAGCTTATTGTCTCTTTTGCTATGCTGGAAAAAACCACCCATGCCTAGGACAGTGACAACAGCAAGAAGCAAAGCCCTTCCCCAACTGGTTTCAACCAGAGAGTAAAGACAGACCTGCTAACATGCCTTCAAGCTTTAGAGTTACGCAGAGGCTTACGATGAAGTCATTTTCGCTGTGTGGGTCTCCCTTGGACGCAACATTGTTAGGTGTGGTTGAGAGGATTAAGCCAACTTTGGTTGCAAGCACAGGTTACCATTTCGCATTTACTCAGCCAGAGAGAACAACTCATCCCACCGCAATCAGTCTGAACTACCAAGACGACTAAAGCTGACAGGACGGGGAACCCAGTCCTGAAGTTACTCTTGGGATGTTCTCTATAATGCAAATTGTAGACATTTACAACTGAGTCATCACTACCTGGGTCAAAGTTACACATGAAGTTAATTCTACTCCCACTGACTAAAATGCAAGATGACTCAGGTACAACAACCCCTTCAGCAGCCGAATTAGTAATGGTCATAATTTAGATCTGTTTTAATTAGATTTTAATGACATACATTAGGAAGTGCCTAAACAGACATTTGGTTCGGGGTTTTTTTTCACCCCCAAATGAAGACAAACAGGTGACTAGGTCCCTGCCAGAGGTCCGTCCTGAGCTGACAGAGCACACCAAACTGGTGGTGTTAAAGCACCTCAGAATCTACAGCAACAGAGAGCATGCGTGCAGCATCACGGCCAGATCCATCGGCCTCCCCATTCCAGAGACCAAGAGCCAATTTACAGCCTTGGCTAGGCTTTGACTAATCCCAAAGTGAAATCTGCATTCAGGATCTAGAGGGGGAAAACACAAACAAACAAAAAAACCCCCACCAAAAAACCTGTACCCCCTACTGCTGCACTTCTCAAATCAATGACACGTATTTCGTAACAGAAAGTTGCCCATAAATGAGAAATGAAATCTGAGACTGCTGCCAAATGCTCTTCTTAGGAACTGATGTCATTTCAGCAGCTTCCTCATGAAGACTCGAATCATAAATGAAGTTAGGAGTTCCAAACACCACATTAGTAATGACCATCTTCATAATGAAGTGACGTACTACCCCAAACAGAAGAGTTGCATGGCACATGAGCAAAGCAGTAGAGCTGTACTGATTGTATGAGAATCTAAACATAACACCATACAAGCCTATTCTGAAAAACAAAAAGGATGGAATGAAAGAAATCTGACAGTTACAGCCTGGAATTATTTTTTCTAATAAATGTCTGAGCTTGCTTCTGGTCTCTTAAGATGCAAAACCATTTTTAATAGCATATGGGTTTAGTTTTGTCAAAAACAGCAAAACAAAGACTCCTTAAATGCAGTTTTAACAATTGTACAGTAAGAAGGCAAGGCATTTTAAGGATTTTATTCACAAGTGCTTGCACAGCTTGGAAGAACTGTAAAATTCTATATAGAAACCGATTTCAACGAGATGCACGAGTCTTACAAGGACTCGCCACTTTCTGAGTGTCAATTCACTAGCTTAAGAGGAATAGAGTGCAAAAACGTACAGAGCGTAGTGTCAGTACCTTGGTTCAGTACTGAACACTGCACGATCTGAGGCGGCAGTTTTAGTACAATACTTCAGAGGCCTTTTCGATATCACAACAGTGAAACACAACTTTTGTATAGGTTGTGTCAGAAGTAATGTCGTTTAGCCAGCAGAACCATTCTAAGAAAAAATTACTATTTAAAGACCAATAGGAAAACTGACAAGTAAAAGTTTGGGAGGTTTTTTGGGGGGCGTTTTGGGATTTTTTGTTTTGTT
>VZTL01040625.1:0-13620 GCA_013400535.1 Scopus umbretta
CCATTGGAAAGAGCCTTCAAATCTTTCAGTGACTACTACCCATCTGTTTGATGACAGTCAGCTGCTACTGATTCAAATATGTTAAAAAAGTAGTGTGAAACAGAAATATATTGCATATACTCATTAATCTTTTAGAAAAGAAAGGGACAACATCTTATGGAGACATGAGGAAACTTTCATTATAGAATCTGCATCCTCAGTCTTCTAGATTTCTTTGACTCCCACATGAAGAATTTTGTGGAGTCTTTGGCTGTTGCGAGTAGAGAAAGAAAGTTCATTTCCATGACTTTTTTCTGAAGGTAAGTAAAGGGATTAGACTTACCTGCCAGGTTTAAAACAGATTTTTTTGACATGCTTAATGGTCCTTCCATTAATACTAGTGGCCTTTGTATCTAAGACAATGTGTGAGTATGAGTGAGTACAAGATAGCATGTCTTACATTTTGATCTCAGGTAGACTTGAAATACACTTGATGCTGCTTTGCAGAAAACATTACTTATCTTTAAAATTTATCAGCTTAAAAAGCAGCAGCAGGGTAAGTCACAAGCTCTGATGATCCATGCTGTGCTGAGATCCATAATTTTATCTTTAGTATAAATTATGTGGACCTGTAGGTCAACAACTGTGCACTGTCATGCTTCCCCCATATCAGTCTTAGGAACCATAAACATAGTTTCTGCAAGGTAACAAAGTTCTTAACTTCTGCAATTTGTAATAATCTCTAGAGAGTCAACAGTTTGTGTCAACTGAGGAAAATGACCATTGTGATTATACATACAGATTTATTAAAGATGTACAGAGGATAAATGGTTATATCAGCCAGAAACGGATATCACATACTTCTTCAGCATGCAGAGAATCATTGTGTCCACAGAACAAATGACCTGGAAGTAGTAGAGAACTATTTATTGTACTAGTGATTTGTGGGGGAAATCCTGAATGATGGAAGTATAATGTGTTGGTCTTTATATTTGAAAACTTGCTATGCTCAGTGATGTAAGGATGTACGAATAAGCATTTAATCAACATGACTGCAAGCCTCAGTCTCAACTGGGTGTGTTTTAGTTAATGAATACAAGATGGCTTGTGGATTTTTTGACTGAACAATGAAATAGAAATAATTTATGAAATACTAGTTGTGGTTTTACATACTTTTCTCTAGAAATAAAAGCTAAACATCATGAAGCTTGATTGAATGCTCTTCTTTGACACTCAAATAGCTCTTATATCACTGTGAAAAATAATTCTGGAAATTACAGAATGTGAAAAAGCAACCTATACAGATGCTATACATAAGCAGTTCTTTGATAGCAATTGAGGACACAACAGTAGTAAAAATTGACTCAGCACACCATTTTGATGGTTCCTAAATTCTCAAGACAGGGATTGATGTACATGTATGTTTAGGCTCTTCTCCGAATTAGGGTATAAAATATTATTTCAGAGATTAGTTGAAAGTAAGCATTTTTTAAATGTTTGACATATGTTATAAGAACAAAGGCAATGAGTTCTAGCATAATCAGCTAATGTAGGCCATATAAATTCGAATTGACATACATGCAGTTATTTAGGCATAGTGTACAAAGTGTTTTAATGGAGTTTTAAAAGATTATCCTGTGTTAAATTCACAACAGAAGTGGCTTTGTTTCTGTGTTTTTCAAGGGGTGTGAAAGATTTAAATTAATTCCCACCCTAATAGCCAAAACACCTTAGGAATTTTAAAAAGTCACAAGCAGTCACCAAAGAGCAGCCCACAGAAGTAGGCAAAAATCAGATGTGGGCTGAAGAATATAGGATAAAATGCAATGGTGCATTTCATTTAGAGTGTGAAATGACTGGTATGAATATGGTATGTCAATAAGAAGTGTGAATGTTTTTGAAGAATATGGGTGGGAAATACTTTTTTCTTTAAAAAAACATTGTTTTATTAATTCCTTTTAAAGAATTTTGCTTAGTGACTATTTAAATTGTCAGTTGTGAATAGTGATGATGAAATGCTCAAATAGTAGCTAGGGCACTGGTGATTGATCATAGGTTAAGCCGTTTACAAAAGGGATTTCTTAAACAAATCTGAATAAATTTTTAGAGTTCAGTATCTGTTTACAGTCTTTTACCCAGCACTGCTTTAAAGACAAGATTCAATACTCAGCAGAAGTACATCTGTTGAATGGAATCAAGTTCTATGGCTATTTTTACTGTGGATCTAGCCTCCGGAAAATTGTAGAAAATTGTGGCTCATTCTTTAGAGTAGAGATTTAGTCATGAAAATAAGACAACATGAAATGTTGTAGTGTCGTTATGCAACATTTATATGAATATTGGATTGACTTTAAATGATAATGATTGCATCCCTCAGGTTTTTTTCCAGATTTTGAATAAAACCAAACCTGGAGCAACAGTTAGCCCAAATCACAGAACTTTTTTTTTCTTCTCAAAATTAGTTGGGGTCACAACTCACCCAAGATTTCCATATAAACCTGAACTAGACAAGGCTTATGCCTTTGGTTTACGTATAGTTTGACAATTTTTTTTAAATTGCTCGGCAACTCCTTTGGGCTCATTTTTTACTGTTTACAGTCCTCACAGATACCTATACTGAATTTTAAAGAGGTATCAAATGAATTATTAATGCCCATTCAGAGATTTGTCTTTCATTTTCAACTATAATTAGGGAAGTGTACATGGCAGCAATTATATCTGAGAGAAACCAAAAGATGTTGAGTACAGTTGTAGTATCTGTCCCCCCGCATCTGCTTTTTTAATATCCTATAGATTAAATTTATGTCCTGCCTGGCTCCTGCTTTTTATAGGATTAGAATATGGTCAAGAGAAAATGTATTTACAACACGTATCACACTTGCACATTTTTTGTTCTGTTCAGGTACAATCTACATATAGCATGACTGTTCTTCCAGTGGCCAGAGGAATATATAATTGCTCATCAACAATGTTATTTGTTTTTTCCTTTAGGGGCTGATGTTATCAATTTTGATGGCCATGTAGTGTTACCATACAGATTCAGGAACAAGAAAATGAAAACACTGAAAGATGTCATCTCTCTGAAATTTAAGACCTCTGAAAGTGAAGGTGTAATCTTCCACGGAGAAGGACAGCAAGGGGACTATATCACCTTGGAACTCAAGAAAGCCAAACTTGTTCTAAATTTAAATTTAGGTATGCTTTGATTGTTTAGTTTTGTGTACTTTTTAACTCTCACACAAAAATTTTAGGTTAAATATTACGTCCTTTTTTCCCCAATAATATGGTAAGCCACATTGTTTAATCAGATAATTAGGTGAAAATGTTGTAATTCCCTTTCTGTATGGTTTGGTTTTTTTTTCTGTTCCGTTCCTTCCTTTTTACTCTGTGTGAGATACCATGAAGAAAATAAAATCATACAGAAAAACAGGATCAGCAATATATTGTCATTAGCAACTTGCCACAAACAAAAAAAGGCTTGCTAGAATTTATTTGGCCTCAGCTGTGGTTTTGTGTGAGAGAAGAACACTGTCGTCAGTGCTAGAGGAATAAAGGTTACCCTTAGGAACATTGCAGCAAAAAAGGTGTCAGTCTGGGCAGCTACAGGCCACATGAAGTTGAGGTTCAGCAGCCTTCCTAGAATCTGGGGAGTTGGACTAGGAAAGGAAAGAAGGCATATTGGTGTATCAGGCAGTCTTATGATGGAATGCTGTATATATTAGCCTAGTTCCAGCCTCCTTTTTTCCTCCCAGTGAAGACTACAGGCTCATGAGTTACTGGATTTATAAAGTATATTTATTATTTAGAAGACCCACATTTATCTGGTTTCAGGTATTTTTTCCCCTTCAAACAAGAGTTTTAGAAAAAGATTTAATGTTACTTTCTTTAGTTCTCTTACAGATGTGTGAAGAGTAAATTATTCTGTTCATTATTTACATTGAATAGTAACCATTTCCACTAGCATTTTCTCCTGCTCTTTTTCTAAAGATCAACGTGAGCAGATGACAAGGAGGAAAGCACATCTTCCTATAGCAGTTATCTATTTTTAACAATTTTAATTGAAATACTAACTCATTCATTTCGTTTCTCCATATTCTTCAATTCAATCTGTCTTTATAAGCTATTATGGTTTCCATATATGTGCTTGGTGGGGATGTTCTTAAATCACTAGGCTGATAAATGTCAATGTGACACACACTCATTTAATAAACAGAAGTAATGGTTTATGGCATTATTCTTCCTCTGCCTGAGAGTATTGTCTTTGCACCGGAGTCTGTGGAAAAGGATGTTCATTCTGCCTGGTGAAATCCAGTGAATTAGTTTCAAACATTTTGGTGGGTGGAGGATGGGGAGGCGGGGATGCATTTAGGTTTCGCTTTGCACTGGATTTGACTTTGCATTGAAGAAACTGAGGCTCATGGACATGCATGGAGTTTTGTTTTGTTTTGTTTTGTTTTGTTTTGTTTTGTTTTGTTTTGTTTTGTTTTTAACCAACAGCTGTTGAAGGATCACTGGCTTTCAGCAAAAAGGCAGTATGGTCATTTCTAGGGGAGTAATGTCTTAAGCCATGGAAGTGTGATTTGCTAGAATGTGTTATCAACATTCACAAGCCTTAATGTCTGAGTTGCAGGCATGCTTGATGGCAAGAAATTCTCAGCTCCAGAAATGCTTTAGGTCATCATATATTCAGAACACGGAAAATTTTACTGAGTTATTGGGCAGTGCAGCAATTTTTTAAACTCACTGCTGAATTAGTCATTTGCTGCTTCAGTTGAGATTCATGCTATCAACCTTTGCTGGCTTAGCTATGTCAGTCAGATTGCAATGAGATGTGATCCCTGACTAGCATAGCTGCACTGGCAAAAGCCCCTGGAAAACTTAGCAGAGAACTGCAAACCTGTACTCTTGCTAGTAGTTTGACTTCCAGAATAGGAAGGTTGCTGCAGGAAGAAAGACTGAAATAAGCTATGTTAACAGAAGACATTTTTTTGCTGCTGTTAGCTCAGTCCACATTGAGCCTTTTCCTACATGCTTGCTGGTATAGCTATACTGGCAGAACCTACAAAATGTAGAACTCAGACCGAAAAGGTGTTTTGTTACTGAAGGCTGTTATCAGGCACCATGTCTTCCTCAACAGTCATAAATTGCTACAGTTCCAGGGAAGCTCAGGACCTGGCCCAAAGGTGACAGCTCTTCATTTCTGTACTAGTGTAAGGATGAAAACACGGAAAACCCCTAGTTGAAAACAACTTCACAACTGACAGCTGGTATTGCTTTTCTGGTTTGCCTCCAAATAACTACTATTATGAATAACTATTTATACAGTTCACTGATCAGATACTTGCTGTATTTTGTCTAGCTATTTGTATTTATGGCAGCAACTCTCCACTGGGCAGATCTTAACTTCATAGTGGACTGACTTCCTCCAGCTTACTGTGTGTCTGGTATGATTCAGGTGAAATATTGACAGAGCAAGAGGAAAATGTTTGCTTGCCTAACCGGTATGAGGCGAGGATTGCTATTGTTTCTATTCTCATCTTAGGCAGCAACCAGCTTGGCTCTATTTATGGCCACACATCTGTGATGACAGGCAGCCTCTTGGATGATCACCACTGGCACTCCATCATCATAGAGCGCCATGGGAGGAACATCAATCTCACCCTGGACAGACACATGCAGCACTTCAGAACCAATGGAGAATTTGATTACCTGGACCTGGATTATGAGGTAGACAGTGAAACTTGTTTATTTTCATTCAAATTTGCTTTATAAAGTCCAGTAAGAATAGAAAAGAAAACTAACATAATTTAAGCGGTTTTGGCACTTTTTTGTACATTTGTTTTAATTATTTTTTCCCTTACATTTCCTGAAATTTTCTTCCCAACACTGTTCTCTCTTAAGTGTAAATTAAGTTTCTCTTCATTACTCTACCAGATCCCATCTGGTGTAAGAGTCATCTCAGCCTTTTGTTTTAAAATGGGAGATCTGTTACTCAGCAAGCTAAGTATACACTAATTTTAAAATCTCTAAAAGCAGCTGCTGTAAGCGGGAAGTAGATTAAAAAAAACCCCATACAATCTGTTATTCCATTTAGGTGATAATTTTGCACTTCAATCAGAAAGCTTCATTCCATGCTGACAATTAATATTTATTTTTCGCAAAGCAAGCAGATTAGAACATTTTTACTAATATGGATCTTGATCTTTCTTGTCTTAGGTAGGTAGGTACTTCCTTGTATTTTCACAAATATGCTATCAATAAACTCTTTTTATGAAGAAGCAATAAAGGGTTAGGAAAGTTCTACGAAAGCTTTTGTTTAATCAGTCAGGTTAATGCACACAAGTGTTGGTAGTAATTAAACGTGGATTTGTTGTTTGATTACACTCTGGCTTCTGCTGTTACGAATTTGTTCAGTTTCCCTAAATTGTTACATGAACTTTAGCATGCTGGTTATTACAAACATTCTATAGTGATTTTCTTGCACTTCTACTGTTTCTAATGAGGATTAATGTGGTTGGATGAGCCACGTACATGTATTTCCATCCTTGCAACTTTTTAAGCAGTGAGAGGGAATCAAAATGATGTAATGCAGAAATGTTTGAATTAACTTTTGTGTTTATATTTTTACAAACAATCTTTTGATCAAGGATATGATATAAATGTTTGAAAAAATTACTTATGATTGTAAATGTTACCAAATCAAATATTTACTTATATTCCAACAAAACTTTATGAATGCTTTCCTTGGTAGCAGTTAAAATAAGAAAATAATGAACAATTTTGCCTGGACCTCTTATTACTCATTGTCCTGGTTTCAGCTGGNTACACATTTTACTTTTTTTTTTTCCCCGATTCTCTCCCCATCCCAACGGAGGGGGGAGGGTGAGCGAGTGGCTGTGTAGTACTCTAGTTGCCAACGAGGTTAAACCATGACACTCAGCAAGCACTGAAAATCTGAATTGAGCTACTGGAATCTCACACAAGTAGATTTTATTAAAGATTTTCAAGTGAGGGAACTACAGAAAAAGTTAGGCTGAATGCCATAAGCCAGGGTTGGGCACTTCGCGCATCTATACATATGTAATATATATATGTAGCATGTTTACATAATGAATATATTGCATACAACAAATTTACCCCTAGGAAGAGTAGAATCCAGGAGATTCACCTTCCTCTCTTCTCTGACATTAGAGACCTCACTGGCATTTCTCAAAAATATATTTCAGTCTCCATGTACATGGATCGCCTTGTGTTTCATGGAACTTACTTGAGTGTGTGTGGATACGTGTTTCTGTGATTCATATAAATGCAAGTGCCTTAACCTCTTCTTCCTTTCCTCTCAATTATGTCACTGGTTTTGGAGTTAGTCATCACAGACTAAATTTAAATGTGTTGCCCTTGTGATAAATTAATCACTGTGGATAAACCTGAAAGAATCAAAATTATTTTTCATAGAAAAAATAATTTCTAGGTTAATATCTTTCAGAAAAGTTAAGTAAGCACAAAAGAGGAATAAACATTAGTTCTGATTCCATTTTCAAGGTTAAAAAAATTTTTTATGAGTCCCTCTTCACTCACTGTCATGGCACGTGGTTTTTGCAATTTTTCTTTTTTCTTCAAATGCTTTCCTTTCCATTTTCTCTTTTCCAAACACATGATTATAGTATGCAAAAGAGTGTTTGACAGCCATTAAAATATTATAGTCACATTCTTCAGTTCATGTAAAGTGCTGTATCTTCTCTAAAGTCAAGTCATGTCAATTTAAAATACCTGAGGATGTGTCCTGCAAAACGCTTTCACATAGCTGGTATGTGTATAAAGATTTCGGTTTTCAGCTGTATAGCTTTAGTTCTTCTTATATGCCAAGTCAAAGCCTCCTCTTTGGGATAGAAAGTGATATCTTACACGCTTTTAAAATGGAAAACGTGTCCCTAGAGCTGCGTTTTCCTTCTCTCAGTAATAACAAACGGAATTAACAATGAATGATATTTAAAAGCTTGGCTCTGCCAAATCTCAGCAGCGGACTACAAGTAGACATTTTTGTGAGCATTTGTGGGGCAGGGAAGCTAGGTGTCATTACTATTTATGCCATCATCGATTGGATAGAAATTCTTAACATAAATTGCGGGGACTAGTCTCATGAGTCCCTCATTCTTCACATTTGGGCTGCAAAATATTAATGAAAAATGTAGCATTTATTCACTACCAAACATTTCAGAAAAGACCCTGATGCAGTAGAGACCTGTATAGTCTCTATGGAGTGACAGGAAGAGACTTCATAAGAGATGAACATTTTTAGTTTATAAAATATTTGTTTTTCTTCGTTTTTTAGCACTAGCGATTCTGGATAACCCAGTGTTTAGGGTAATGAAATTAAGCCTTAAGAGAAAAAAAGAATTCCTGTTTAACCTTGATGGCTGAGTCTTTGCAGTGGTTGTCTTAATCTTCTCTATGCAACTGATTTGCCCTGCTAAATCGTGTGATAACTCCTCATTGACTATAACTACATGATAAAAGCATGTTCTCAGTAATGGAAGGTGCTTCTGTCTAACAGGGGATAGCATCTTTAGCTATGTGACTCTGTAAAGTTCTTCTGGATGAAGTAGACATATAAGCATTAAAGGAAACAAATGTATTGTATTGGAGCCCACCGCTGCTGTGTTATAGTCTGAGCTCTGGCACACAGTAAGAGCTGAGTGAATTATTTGAATCAGATTATCTGGCTAATTTCATGTCTACTTTTGTTTAGAAAAATAATGAGATGGACATTTATTCCAAGTTCTTTGTTTGAAATACATATTATTCAGTAGCGATCAGAAGAACAGTCCGTAGATGAACAACTGTGATATGTGTCTGCTCACTGTTTGGGCAATTGTAATAATGCTTGGGATTTACTGCCATAAATATTTGAAATCACAAATTCATTACAGATTTTTTTTCTGCTTTTGCAGTGCTTATTTGGTACTTCCTTTTTCTGTAAGCAGTGTTGCCAACTCTCTCATTCGCCATGTTTGAGTTTTCAAAGAAAGCAAATAGATCTACAGCAAATTTGTTTAAAAGTCTTTGCCTTCCACTAACTATCTACCATTTTCTGTTTCATTCAAAGATAACCTTTGGAGGCATGCCTTTTTCTGGGAAGCCAAGTTCTAACAGTAGGAAGAATTTCAAAGGCTGCATGGAGAGCATCAACTACAATGGCAATAATATCACCGACCTTGCCAAGAGGAAGAAACTGGAGCCTTCTAATGTGGTAAGAGCATAATTTAATGGTCATCTAAACTTCTGCTTCTCCTTTCTAAGGAAACTAGAAGGTTTGTGACTGTGTGTAGCTGATATCCTTGTGATACACTGGAATGATACAGAACACAAAACAAATTTTATCACATACCCAAAGATCGTATTGTATGTATGTTTGTGCCATTTTTATTATTATGTCTGAGCATTTTACTTCTAGGGTCCCATTTCATCTTTCCAAAATTAACTTTCAGTATCAAGTAACTACTTTTTAAAAGAAAATCAGCTAAACCCATAAGAACTTCTTTCCTTTACTCCCAAATTATAGTAGGCCAAAACCAGCACAGACAGGATTTATTATTCAATCAATTGCAGCTTTCTCATGGCTTTAAATCCTTGTATCTTCCATCCCTGCAGAGCTAGCTGGATTGCTGGAGTGCAAAAGTCATTGGAAGGAAATGCTTCTGCAGGTCTTTCTGGTAGCTCAAAAAAAAAAAACCTCAAGATACTAGACTTGAAAATCATTATTTAGCTTATTAACATTGTAGAACTTATTAACATGTTATTCTATTTTTTCTCTTACTTAAGCATTCATAGTTGCTTTCATGTTCAAACTTATGGCTTTATGGGCAGGGTGATTAAGAAAGAATGTACTTTAAGTACTGCATTTTTAAGGCTCTAAATGTTCCTAAAATTGCTTGCTGGCATACAAAGGCAATGTGGATAAGAAATAGATGTATTATTGCCATGAGTTTGAGATAGTCTGAATAAGTTGTTCAAGCTTTCTTCTGTACAAATGTACAGCCTTTATAAAGTCCTGCTAACAGTATGTATGGTTCCACTATTGCTTTTCTCTTTGTGTAATGAATAGTAAAGATTTATATATGTAGTGTTGATGAAGAGCAAAGGATTGATTGCCATTTGATTACTCCTTGGATAGTAATACTGAAGTTCCATATAGTTGTATAAACAATATGACTAAGTGGTCAAGGTAATATGAAGGACAATTCTGAATATGCGATGTTTGCTTATACAAACCCAGCCTGATATTTAGAACCTTTTCTATACATTAATTTCTTCAGTGTTGTCAAAGGCAAAGAGCATGATATGTATGCCGTGGAGGAAGACACCACTTTTAGGATTTTTTTGACCTAGTCGCATGAAATCCTGAATCTTTGACTTTTTTTTTTTTTTTTTTTCCAAAATTGCCTGTGATTTCCTGCCTGCAATGCATTTTAGGCTTGTTATGTAACCATGATTTTCAAAGATGGATGCCTAATTTAGCAAAGGATCTTTCTACCAGAGCAATCTTTCCATTTTGCACAGTCGAGTCCACTGCAAGTTACTAGGATGTATTCTTAAAGACTCTTTCTGAACAGAAATGTTACTTAAGAGGTTTCTGTAGTGCAAATCCTATCCTTTCAAAAGTGTAGCATAGCTAGCAGGCCCGTAAAGTCTCTGTAAAATTATCTCTCTGTTTCTTATTTCTTTCTTTCTTTATTTGTTTGTTTTTAAAATTATGTTACCTGTAACATGAAAGTAAAATCCACATAAGAAGCTTTGGCAGTGTTAGTGCTACATCAGGAGGCTATGGCATGCTAGTTTAATTTGATGGTTCTGTTGATTTCCAATTCTGAGAATGGCTATAAAAATAAAAGTGACCTTTGTTTTTAGTAGAATTACTTAAATTGCTTCAGCTCTTCAAAAGCAAAATCAATTTTACTCTAAATCAACATGGACTTTTATGTTGCTTACAAAAACTTATTTTCTCCTAGTTTTTAGCCTGATTTAGCATGAAAAATAGACTCGGTTGAGACTACTGTTGTTGTTAATCATGTTTATGATGATGGCACTTAAGCAATCCAACAAGAATCAAAGTTCCATTGTAGGAGATCCTGTACAAACCCATAACAGTAGGCACACCCTGCCCTACACAGTGTAGATCTGAAGAGGCAAGACAGACAAAATGAAGTGGAACACAAGCAAAGTAATGAGTACGGTGATGAGATGTATCATAAGGCGGGGGAGGGGAAACAGAGAAAGGAAGGATATTAAAGAGGTGTGAGACAGATAGTTGATTTTCAGAAGTCACACAGTGAAAAGGGGTTGACAAGTTAATTTTACAGAATAAGGAGGCCCAGAGAATTGAAGATGATAATAAGATGATAATCTTGATTTGTCTCTGAAAAAAATTAAAGCTAAAAATATTTTTAGGTTTCATATACATAGGTGTTATGAGCAAAAAAGCACCACCAAACGTCTCTTTAATTTATTGAAGAATAAGGATGTAAAGGCAATTTAAAAGCATCTTAAATTTAAGTAAATTCCAACACTGACTTTAATAACATATTTATTTTTTATTTAGAGGGTAAGAATAAGGGAAAAAAAAGTTTGGCAGTCCTTTGTGATATATAAGATGGCAACAGCTCTTTGGGGAAAATGAGTCAGATAGATGGTCTTGAGCAGTTATTGTTGTTCTTATTAGTGGAGCCTGGTTTGTTTTCATAGAAGATAAATGAGGCAGAGGATAAAGATGCCCAAAAGGGAGAGTCAGGGAGAAAAGGACAACTGAGACAGAGAATGTAAGTGTCTGCTTTTCTCCTGAATCAAGCTGCAAACAAGAGTTGGCAGTGACTAACTAGGACAGTAGGTGCTAAGTCTTGTATACAGCTTGACTCAGGACTAAGACAGAAACAGTGAAAGTGCTTGTAAACAATCTTCCAGTCCATCTTTTCTATTTTTTCTATTAAAATATAACAAGCTTTGTGGGACTTTCATTGTCTTACATAACTGAAGAGTATTGACCCTCATACCACTAGTGAAAAGAGACTAGAATATGCAGCTAACAAGAAGTCCAGAGAAATTTGAATTTAGGAATTTAGTCACTTTATCAAATGTTCCCACCCAGAGGTATATTAAGGGCAGGCAGTGTGAATACTAATTGGATTTAGTTTCCACAGAATGGTCTCTCCAATTTTAAAGCCTGTAACTGAAAAATGCTGAGGAGAATCATATTTGCTACCTTCCATCCTTAAATCCACCAGGTCTATGCTCCACCCACTTCTGCAGCTCCTATGCCATGTGTTGCTGAGTGTAATCATATACAAACTTCAGATGAGTGTTTTCTTTAGATTAGTTATATTAAGTGAACATTATGTTAAGCTCAAAGGTGAGTAATAAGCTATTTTGAGAAAAATACTGAAATAACATGATAAACATTAGTGTACAGTGCAGTGCCTGTACTGTATAATCCATCCTGAGTTATCAGGTATTGTAGTCTATTAATAAACTCATTACGTCTCTTTTGGGAGCTACGTATTCAGCCAGTAGCTCTATTAATTGTGAAAGGTTTTAAGACCCAGTATCTGAATGTGGATAGGCAAAATTGATTTATAAGAAGTAAACATGAAGCTAATTTGAAACACAGATTAAAGGTCATGATACAAAGTTCAGGCTACCCAAATTACGATGTTTTCACCATTTCCCTTCCAATGTAGTATGAAAAATTCTCTAAGACTAACAGTTTCAGTATAAATGCACAGTATGTGTTTGACTTCTAGATGTCATTGCCCAGCAAGTCACTCTGAATCTACAGAAAAGGATCTCTTCCTCTTTGAAAAACAGGGATGCTATTATAGAGACAAGCTGCAGATTAGCTCAAACTCTTGACCTAGACCTAGTGAGCAATCTATATCAGATGAGCTTTACTTAAAAGAGGAGTCGTCTTGTGAATTACAGTCGTAGGGGGAATCTATAATCCAGCCCAGATTAATCTGAATAGCTCAGTAGGGAAAACGCTAACTAGCAGAGAAATTAGAATTATATGTTACTTCCTCAAGAATCTTTTATGCAGTTAGGCTGTTCATGATAAATGCATTCACTGATGTGAAAAAGGATTTGAATGCATTTGGTGCCATTAACATTAATAGGTGTTATACATGCAAGTATCCCAATGCACCAGGATGACAGGAGAGTGTCAATTGCATATGAAAGTCTTCTTGTTATAAGGAAATTGTTAGTTCCTTTCAGTAACAAGGCAGCAAAAGAAACTCTTAAAAATGTCTAACAAAATGCCTTCTGAGCAATACTTAATTGGCATCTGTGACTGAACCGTGAGACGTCAGCTCTTACAAAATGCTGTTGCCTTCTGTGTCTACAGAGGACTGCCTTAACTATGTAACAGAAGTTGTTTCTAATCCATAGGGTGACTATTACATTGAGAATGTTAACAGAGGCTTACAGAGGGTATTTCAGCCACTCTCCAGCTTTTTTTTCTATATGTAAAATTTTTGGTTTAACCAAAAGTATTCTGTAGCACCTTCGGAAATGTTCAGAGTAAAACTATTCAAACAAATGAGTTAACTATTTTGATTTAATGCTTAGGAGGCTGAAAACTTAAAATTAAAA
>VZTL01040628.1:10643-24071 GCA_013400535.1 Scopus umbretta
GGGGCAGGCCGTGCCCGCCAGTGCCGGCGGCTTTCTCGCCGCTGAGGAGAGGGAGGCCGGTAAGGTTACCGGCCGGCGGGGGCTTTGTGGCAGCCGCCTCCCGAGCAGGGGACACAACGCGGCGTTTTCTGTGGGCAGTCCGCTATGGCCCAGGCTGGGTAGCGAAGCCAGGGCGCTTACCTTAGTCCCGTTCCCCCGTCCCTTACTGTATAATAATGTGCTTCCACATAACTCGGTTTTTATTATTTGCCCGAAGAGCTGACCAGGGATGGAAAGCTGCCCGCTTCCAAACCGTGGTACTCTTTAATGTGAAGCACACCTATTTCGGACATCTGTTAAGGGTGTGTGAGGCACTTGCTTAACCTGCTGCCCTTAAAGGCAGCTGCCATTTTAACCCTCCCCATTGCCCTGTCCTCCACAACGCCTCCAGGCTCCTCTTCTACACAATTTGTCTCCGTTTTTTATTTCACGTACAGGCTTTCCTTAGCCTCTCTGTTGCCTTTTCTTCCTCTTTCTGCTTTCGGCATCCCAGAGTCCCTTTTGTGTTCTCGGTCTTCATCCCATCCTACACGTAACCCCTGCATCTCCTGTTCTTTCCCCAGCTTTCCAAATGCCTGTGACTGCTCACAAATCCTAGACACGAAGTAGAGAAGTAAGGGGGAAAAGCAGTCACCATCTTCCCTGACAGGTTTCGCTCATGTCGGGGCTGGGGACAGCCCTTTTTCCAGAGGTACCCTCGCTGTCACTGCCAATGGCAGAGGACAGGCGTGACTGAGGGCAATTTGAGGCTTCAGTTCAGTTCTAAATAATGGGAATCAGGAATTTTGATTATGGTTAAAACATGGAAGTTTGATTACAGAAATTTTTAATCTGTGCCCAGTATGACAGCGCTAAAGATGAAAGCTGGCCCTTTTGGTAGTAAGGGTAATTCCAAAAAGCGAGTGTCTCTTGTACCTAACCTTATCTCTTTCCAGGAGGGAGATGAGACTAAAGTGCTGATTTTATTTCCTTCTCTTCTTTCACGCTCTTTTTATGGCCCTTGCAGTAGCTTTCTTTTAGACTTTCCTATAGTCACCGATTCCATCTACCAGGATAATTTCCAGTCATTGTAGAGGAAAATCTGGTACGCTTTTGCAGGTTGTCTCTGTTGAAATTATTACAGTCTGTCCTTTTAGGTTGTACTTTTTCTTATGATCCTTCCCAATGAATCATAGCAGATCCGGTTATAGAGATGATAACTTCCATGTTTGCTAAAAATAAAAACTAACCCTAAATTTTAGAACAAGATATTTGCTCTTTAAGAGCCAGATCCCAAATCAGTGACAATTTTGTGCATGGGGTCCTTAAATTAACATCTTAGGTGAACAATTTTTCTATTAGCCTTATCTCTTCCACAAATTCTAACTTGACATTTAAAAATGATCCCTTAGCCAAATAGAAAAGTACTTCTGGTAAGTCAGCATATGGTAAAGAATATCCTAGAATCACTTCACAAATATGCCAAGCTTGTGTTCTGCAACTGTTAGGCAGGTTTTTTTCTCCTTCTGATTTTTTTTTATGGGAAGAAAATCTGTTTAATATATGAAGGTACTGAAAGATAAAGTAAAAATCCAGTGGATTTGACCAGCTCATCGTTGTTTCTTTACCTGAAGGGTATCTATGTGTTAAATAAATTAGTGACAATAAAATTACTCAGTATGTTAATTTCAGGGCGGAGGAATTTTATCAGTGATACTAGCTTTTTTTCTGTAGCAATACAGGTCATACTGAAAGATTATCTTTCAGCCTCCTGTGGATGCTTAAAACTTGTTTTCTTGTGGTCAGTGGAAAAAATATGGCTGTTTACCTTGTGAATTGTGTTGTTGCGTGTAAATTAATGAGCTGTTGTTGCTTCTAAATGATTTTCATGCTATGGGCTTGGTAGTCACGTGAATTAGTTTGTATTTTGTGTGCCGTCCCCTAGGACACTCGTAAGAATAATACGATCTTTCTCAGGGATGAAAATTGTAAATACAGAAAACTTATTTGAATTTTTTTTAGGAAGGAAGGGATCACATCTCCGACAGCTAGAATATGCCAGCCATTTTGAGAGAGAGAGACAAACGTGTGCGCGCACACACACGCACACGGCAGAGGTGGTTCAGTTTTATAAGGATTGCAGTCTCTGTCATACTGGACACGTGCTTGACACATGAATGGTAATTAGCAGTGCTGCACTAGCTGTGGGGCTTATTATTAATTTCTTAATTTAATTAGGATATTATTTGATTTGTAAGTATCAACTGTGTATGTTGCACTTCCCAGGTAATAGTGAGCTGTAGCCCTGAATTATAAGATGTCTTTAAAGAAAGAAACAGGTGAAGATGTCTGTCATTCTGGTCCATGTTTGTTTGAGGTTTGAAATATTGAGAATCCAAATTGGCTAAGAAAACCTACTTTGCTTTGCATTCCAACAAGATTTGGGCTGTAATTTAAAATCCTTGGTTTGGGGAGGGGGCTCTAAGAGGGGCGAACACACAAAATATGAGAAGATGTGTTTTCACTGTGGTTATATAGTTAGAAATCTCTCCTATATTTCAAGGTGTATTGTTAAATTACCTCATATCAGACAGCAATTAAACTGTGCATCATTATATGTAGTAGCAGAAGATAGGCCAAACATTGGGGAAAAAAATGTATTTCTTCACGCAAATGAAAGTGGGCTATGTGAGAAACAGCTGTGCAGTACCCTCGGTAAGAGACTCAAACCTTTCAGAGTTGTCATCTGGTAGTTTTCAGGTATTAAACAGACAAAGAACGCACATAATAAGAAACAGACATCATTTCAATATAGGGCCTAGTAATTCTCCAGCATACAAGTTTGCAAATTCTTTTCCATTCATGAAGAGGGGAATGTGTAGCACAAAAATGAGGTAATATTTTAAATTTTCTAAAAACACAGTGCAAGCATGAACTTCTCACAGTAGCTTTCTGAACTACCATAAAGAAATTCTCTCTGCTTTATTGTAATAGAGGTGAAAAAAGCATGAAGAATTTTTCCAAGACATCCTGAATCCCACCAGTTATGCTAATAACTAGAACCAGTAATTGTGACAGGCTTCAAGTGGCAGAATAAAATCTGGTGGCTCGAATTGTTGCCACCCCTGGATGCCTGCCCCTCTGCTGGTACATGGCTGCCCCCGAGGCAGAGATTGATTCCAAAGCCATTGCAGTTTTCAGCCAGTATGTTGCAGTCAGTTGAAATTAATATCTGTTACTGTTAATCAGCTTGGTTAAAGACAGCGTGGATTCAGGAGTACACTGATAACCAGATCGGGTGTCCCTGCCTTGAAAGGGGCAATAGCCATCAGAGAGAAAACTGGGTAACAGCTCTGGCCATTATGTGTTAATCTGCTGCTAAGGCTGCCAGAGCCCCTGTTCTCAACCCTTTGTCTAAGACATTAGACCAGCTACTGAAAGGTTGTGCTATTAAACCAGTGCCCCAGTTCAATGCATTCGGTGCAGGCAAGTCCCTCTGAAAAGTGATCATCATCTAAGAGGAACCAGCCACGTTTTCTGGAGTAATTCATTAAGAAAGTTAAAAGCCATCAGGTGTTGTCTGCAGTTAGGCAGTCTTGAGCTGGAGGTCGCTGGTGAAAAAGAATGTATGTTTCAAATTAGATGAGTATGTTGAGCACAAAAGAATCTGGATGGCAAATATGTTAAATTCTGAATGCACTTTAGCAGTGGCTTAAGGCTCAGACAGAGAGAATGAAAACCAAAGAATGTTGTTGTTTTCTTTATTTTTAACCTGAATTCTTCTCCGTGATTTGAGTGGACAAAAGACTTCCACAAATTGAAAGCATCAAAAAAGAGAGAAAGCAATCCCATTCACTTGTGCCAAACAGACTTTCTTGCTGACTGCAATATGGACAAGAACTGGTTCTTCAGTTAGTTCTAGATGGGGATGTATTCTTACCTCACATGAAGGACTTAATGCTTCAAGAGTTTATTTCAAGCGTGATAGCTTTGATTCTAAAGTGTGCCTCCTTCTACTTCAATGCTCAATAAGCGCAGTATATTCCTGTGCATTGGTAGGTTATTTTGCAGAGGCTGGTGAAGACGAGTTTTTCTCCTATGTTAATTATGTTCAGGATCCTGAAGTGCTGAAGTGAGTTTTGATCTGAGTGAGTATAGGACCGAGCCCTTTCTTGTGTAGATGTACAGGTGGAAAATGTAAGTGATGTGAATTTCTGTAACTGCCCTACAAGTGCAGTGCTCTTTTTAAATGACTGATGTGTGGGTCTTTCTATGTGAAATCAAAACAACTTGTATGTGCTCTCCTTGCTTACTCGTATATTTCTGGTGGCTACATTCACTTAACATTAATAATGTGAGCAGGGTTTGATTCTGTATTGATTCTGTATGTAATATAGAATGTAAATATGTGATCTAGGTCTGAACTAACACAGCTGTGTTTTTAAAAGGAGCAATGTATTGTTCATACCCTCTTTGCTTATTGCTTGTCAGGTTTACTAGAAAGCAGTACAAGGCTAAAACCTCATGAAGCTCAAAGCTACAGAAAGAAGGCATTGTGGGTTTCCTGGGTCTCCATTATTGTCACACTGGCTCTTGCAGTGGCTGCTTTCAGTGAGTATTGGGAATATTTTAAATCTTCACACCTCTTCCTTTTTTTTTTTTCTTTTGGGCTCTCAGAATTTCTCTCTCTGTGGAAGATTTCTCGTGTTTTTTCTTCGCAACTGCTAAAGAGGTTTCTCTCTAGACTGTTTATGTCTGTCTGCATGGTGCTTATAAATTAGTAAAACTGTTGTTTTTTTTCTGCAGAGGATAGGGTTGTTGAAGGTCGGAGAAAGAAACAAGATGTTGATTCCTGCTAGCATTTATGCGTGTGGAACTGTTCATTTTACAGAATAGTGTAAAAATCATTATGCAGTGGATTGCCTTTAACCAAAGAGGTCAAATATGACAAGTCTTAATCCACCTGGGATTTGTAGTGGGAATGCTATAATAAAGAATAGTGAATTGTAAGGGAGAAATATATAATTTATCTGTATTACATTGACAGATACCCTTATGCAACGCTAATCTGGAGGAGAAATACCAGTTTCTTTTTAAGCCAGTGTTTTCTTTAAGTTTCAAGACATTTGTCTAGTTTACCTTTACATAAAGAATTTGGGGAAAAAAAAAAACCAACATTTTTGTATGGAAAAAATGAAATATATTTCTTTTATTTCAAAACAGGAAAAAAATGCTACATTGTGTAAATAAAGATATAGTTTAGTTCAATGCAAATTTGTGAAATACCAGCTTTCTGTCTTGGTCGATTAAGTAACACTGCATTACTGTAAGGACAAAAAGAAATGTGGAATCTGGAACGAAATCTTTACAGTGGCACATTCTCTGTTTAAAAGAAGGAAAACCCAGAAGTGACTGGATTTACATGTTTATATAAACAAAAGGAAAGCTCTGTCTAGGAGATGAGACATCTAAGATGTCTCAAAATATCATTCTCCAGCTTGATAAAGACAGACTTGCATTATTTTTCTTTTTTTTCTGAAGCCACGGTAGCATGTGTGTTATTATTCTAATCTGCAGCATATGACCTGCTGCTGGAAGTTGGTGTCAGCTCCCAGGAGAGATTATTAGAATCTGACCAAATGGTCTCTGAAAACTCAACATATATTACTCGGAGCAATTTATATAGAAACACAGGTACCCTAACTTGATTGAGAAGAGAAAAGAGAAGGAACACTTAAAAGCAGAATCTACCATTGTAAAGAATTTGAATGTTAACAAGAAAACCGGACATCTGAGTTCCCATTTTGTTCTGCTTCGTGAAAATGCAATAGTCTGTCTTTGCTACAGAAGCAACATAAAAGTAAATACTGTGTTACAATGTAACTTTGTTACCTATTAACAATATACTTTTAGGGAATATTGAGAAATGGCTTAATTTTATTTTATGTTTTAATTTGTCAGAGTTGCAAGGCAATAAGTATAATATAGATAATTAAAACACTCCATTTCTTCTTTTAAAAGAGTCTTTTAAAACATTTTGCAAGATTAGTTAGGCTACCTGAAAACTTTTATTTTCTGTTTTCCTTATTTTGGCACTCTGGTAGTGTTCAGAAACCCTACCAAAAAAGCCAGCAGAGAAGGTAGTCCCTGCCTGGATATACTGTGAGTGCATACTCAGCTGGAGTGGACAGGCATTGAACTACTGAAATCAGCTGTCAGTGCTAGACTAATTATATGTTTCTGGGATGTATCTTTCTGTGTGGTTTGAATAGGCTAAGTTTGTGAAGAATAAAAGAGGAATCAGCACACAGATACATATTAAGGCTGTATGGAATCTCTTAATAGACAGTTGACCGTTAACGTATGTGCCACAAAAGCATTGCCAGGGCTTTTGATGTGCTTAGTATTAAAACTTTCTAATCTTTGAGGAAAATGCAGTGATTCCTCTCGAATCACTTTGCTCCCCCGTGCGATTTCAGCAGTTCTGCTCAGTTTATCATCTCACACTGGCTGCTCTCTTCCTTCGTGCTGTCCTTTTAGCTGGTTCCTCTAGCCAATCCATGAGTTAGGAGATGTGCCAGGTGACCAGAGTTTGCCTGTTTGATGTAAATGGCTAGTTGTCACTTCGGGGTGTCTGACACTGCCAATTCTTTGCAAACACTTGCTATTTAAAGCATCCTGTTTCCATTTTACTTCTTGTCTGTAATGGTAAAGTGTTAGCAATACAGCCCTGATGTTCCATTTCAGTGAAAAATGGGGACCTGCTGTGCTAATTGTCAGGCTACGCTGACTGCGTTCTCGCTACTCTTTCTGATTCTCCTATACATTCTTTCCACAAATTTCTGTTTTATCTTCTCATAGGCTTCAAAATACTTTCTTGGAAGTGTGTTTTATGGTGCTACTTTTGCAGCAGCACATGATATAGTAAAGATAATAGCCAGGGAACTGACATTACTTGGTAACTGTAGCTGAAGGAATGGAGGACATGGAGGGTAAAAAAAAAAAAAAAATACTAAGGGGAGTGATGCCTGTGTGCCTGGTGTGTGTGGAGAGTGGGGAAGTGATTCAGGAGGCTCCTTTTCCAACCAAGTGTTTGTAACTAGACTTCCTTTCCTTTTTCATGGTCTGCCCCCTCACTTGAGTGCTGTAGCTTGATCGCT
Source organism: Scopus umbretta (assembly GCA_013400535.1). Classification (NCBI taxonomy): domain Eukaryota; kingdom Metazoa; phylum Chordata; class Aves; order Pelecaniformes; family Scopidae; genus Scopus; species Scopus umbretta. The sequence continues at coordinate 17,822 of VZTL01040628.1, forward strand.
ATCCATGTTTTCTCAGCCCCAGCTGAACTCTGATCTTCTTTCAGTAGGTAATATTGAAAGAGATTGATAAATCCTATGTTGATCTGTATCCATAAAGTAGTTTCCTTATTAGGTCATGATCTATGGCACATGATGTGTGAGATCCATCGATCTGAACTCTGTGTGCTAGACTCACTATTAAAAAGAACCTGTGTATAGTGTATTATAAAGGTGTATAACTTCAAATTATGATTTACCTATACACATGTCATATATTTGCTACGTGACAGGTGTGTGGTATGTATTCTGTCTGGGGTGGGCTGTTTTGTGAAATACTGGAATGCAGAAGATGAAATGCTGACATATGCTTCAAAATGTGTTTGGTCTCTTTAGGGTTGGAACTCTAAACTAGGCTAGGCTGGATATGGGGCAGAATGGCTGCTTAAGGGGAAATGGAATTGTCATCTTTCATTCACTAATATTGAGAAGTAGGACTTACACAGACCATAAAGTCAGCTTTTTCCTTTAGCTGAAAGAACAGATCTCTTACTGTCAGGTACTTAATATACTTAGTTTTACTACAGAAATGCTGTACTTGAAAAGACCATTTGGAAGCTTCAGCTGCTGTCTCTAAATACAGCTCCTGCACTGCGTGGTAATCATTGTGGTCTCACTGAGTGCTGTTGAAGGTGTTGCTCTCCAGCATATAGTTGCACAAAGCTTCAGTAAAATCTTTATAGACTTAAATTTGTAAGATCCTTGAGGTCAGTGGAGCCCTATGGTATCATCTTTAGTGGCTGAAAGTTAGGCTTTCTTAGAGTCAGTTATGCATATTCTGACATTTGTGGTTTTGTGCAATACTTCTATGGTCAGATACTGAGCAATGCCTGAGAATAAGTTCATTTCACTTTTCATTTTGATGCTTCATGAAATATGCATGCTTGTAGAATTCTCATTAAGAGTGGATTTACATTCTTATAAATATATAGTCATAAACTGAGACCAGGCTTGATAAAAAATTACTAAAATTAATATTGATTTATTCCTTAGCACCCCAAGTAAGTACTGAAATAATAATTTTAATATAATTGTTTCTTTTTTACAATAATATATGAAAAGAATGATAACTTAGTAAGAACATCTTTTTTGCAACATGTATATGTGTAGTATAAGGCTGCAGTCTGAATCATTTCGTAGTAACGATAACTTTCTTCTGTCGGTGCAGTGTTGCAGGTTCATACTGAGCCTAGTTGCAGAATCGTAATAGAGGATGAGGGACTATTACAGGTGGAATGGAACTTTGATGTTTTGAAACCCATTATTCTTAGCTTCTTGACATTTATGTTACTAAAACATAATTTTGAAAAATACACAAATATAGCTTTTGCTGTTGTAGCTTAATTTCTGCTCAAGCAGCTAATCTCTGATAATATTGTCAAAGCAGAAGGCAAACTCTCATTCTGTCTGGTATTTCTTGCCCACTGTAGACTTGTGATTCACAGAAAGTAGCCTGTTCATTCATCTTCCTGATTTGATTCGCTAAAATTGCTCACAGTGAACGGAGTAGTCATATCAATATATCAAAACAATGCATAGACCAAATTCTGCACTAAAAGCTCTCTTTGTAGTCAGTAAAGATTTAGAATGTATGCCTTTGTAAATGTAAGCTTTGTAAAGGGCTTTCATGAGGCAGCCGTCGAGATGGAACTTGCAGAGAGCCTGTCCCAGGGTGGTCAGAGCACGCCTGAATAGGCCCTGCATGCTAATGCATCACGGGAAGAGTTGATGCTGGGCTTTTTGCAAAATGCTGGGGAAATAGCAGGCAGGCTGTGAAATCCGTCCTCATGGTTGCTTTAGGGATTGCTCTTTTTAGATCATCACAGGCATATTTAAGGGTTTAGCTTTACAGAACTAACTGAAAACCTGAGTGCAACAATAGGTCCGTGATTTAAGGTCCTATCCTGGTAAGAGTTTAGTCTGGTGTAGTAGAAGTGCACTGTTATTTTGAGAAGGTGAAGTCTATTGATCTGTATAGTATTTCAGATGGAAACTTAGTAGATAGAATTCTGTAAGTGGGAGTATTTCATAAGATTAGCTATTGGCCCATGGGTAAGCTATTATAAGTAAATGCAAAGACACTGACATTCTAATTTTGTATACAAAATCATTTGTGTTTCAGAATGAATTACTGAAAAATGATTTATTCAAGTGAGCTTCCACATACTGGGATTAGAGAGGCATTTTGTTTGAAATGCATAGTCCATATGCTTAGAAATTTCAGGGTAGAGCTTGCTTTCAGATTAAAGCTTCATGCTAGTTCAGACTCTAACAGACAGATTCAGAAGTCAGCAAACCTTAGAAAGTATGGATCCAGGTCCATTTTCTTCATTGGAATGACTAAATTGAGTCATAAAATCTCATTTTGGTTAGCTGTAGGGCATGATTGCTGATTTTCCTCCCCTGTTACGCTACTCCGGTGCAGTGCAAATGGAGTTACATGGGACAAACATTGAGCAATTGAAGGTATTATCCTCTGGATGCTTAGATGTGGATGTATTGGTGTAATCTCTCACTCCTCATGTCGGGCATGCTACTCAGACAACTGAGTTGGGGAGTGACTGTATTAATTTATGGATGAATATATCATTTTCCCAGTGAGCCATTCCTATTCTTGCTTGAAAAATTAAATACACGTGGGCTTTCCCTTATGTTTGCACAGTGCTTGGTATACCCTGGGCACAGCTGTGAATAATAATAATACTACTACTAATAAAGAATGTAGGTGAAGGTTCATGGTTCTGAAGCTCTTTAGTTTGAATATCCAATTCAGCATTCTTTAAAAGTCACTGAATTTCAGACAAATGACAGGCATTCAGAACTCAGGCCTATTTTAGAGTGTCTCAGCTGGGTACCTAAACAGAATTCTCCAGGATCACTGGAGAATCTTGGTCTTTGTGTTTTCTCTTCCAGAAGCTATACAGAATTGCATTTCTCACTCTTAAAGACCTGAGAGTTTTGTTTTTTTTTTTTTTTTTTTTTAATGAAGTACATTTTTGGAGAAAAGCATCCACTTAAGCAATNATGAAGTACATTACATTTATTCAAAGAGCTACATTTCGAGTCACAATACCATGCTTAAAACCAAGTAAAGGCTAAATACAGAATAGAACTGCTGTGTGATAGTATGCAGATCCCTCATTTTGCATATTTTTCAGGGCATTTAATTACATCAGTTACAAAAAGACAGATGCTTCAGGGCTGTAGTCTCTCAGAAGTGTTAATGAAATATAGAACTTAAATTCCCAAGGTAGAGTTCTGATATTGGTAACACTTGTGCAACCCTATCGTCCTCGTTATAGCTGCATCACTACAGTTGAAAACAGAGTTTGGTCCTAACCATGTTGTACCTAAGATCTAAAGGACAAAAAATCCATTGCCTGTGCAGCACTGGCAAAAGATAGCCTTTTGTATAGGTCAGTCTGTACTTAGTAACAGCAAAATGCACTTTCCATTCACTGAAAATGAAATGAGAGGCCGGTAAGGGCCTGTCTTTTTTTAGGCATACAAAACTCCAAGTGACTTTCTTGGGAGGAGAAAATAGCATATGGATGTCAAGTTCAAGACTGATAGCTGTTGAACAGAAGTATAGGTCTAAAATCTGCAGTGCTTCACACATCATGAAATCTTTTCCTTAGTTGGCAGGCAAAATGATGATAGAAGTCTGTGAAATCTAGAACAGGCTATGTCTCTGTATATGTATTTGAACACTAAACAATTTAAAAAAATTGTTGCTGTGGTGGAGGTTTATTAAAACTGAGTTTTTGTTTAAATGTTAAACGTTAACGCATACGAGCATGTTGTATCTTTGCATTAGAAAACTGCAATTTAATAATTCCTTGTGCTAAGTACTGATTCCTTCCTCATGAGAGAAGATCATCCCAAAGAATTTTGAAATTAAAACAGGATGCTTATATTGAGGGGAAAACTAGCACTATAACATAATTTCATGAAGAATGAGGAACACGCAAGTATGTTTAGGCTAGGCTATTTAGTGAAAAATCATAATCACAGTTCTCTCCAGTGTTGTTTTATTTTTCCTTACTGGGATTGTGGGCTTTTTATGCAAAAGTCTGAAATAAGTCTGTGCAATATCTAGACCAGTAAGAACGCCCTTTATATGAATTAACATCTATATTATATTACATAATTTATACCATATAAAATTGACATAATATAAATATTCTAATATACGTTATATTTATTTTATATCAGGAGATTTTAGACACTCTAAATTTGGTCTTGTTTTGCCATCAGATCTCTGCTAGGATTCCTTTAAAGGCACCTTTGTGTTTGATTTGGAGGTTCCAACTAGGAGAATACAGTTGTGTAGCAAGGTACAATATACAAATAAGTAAGGTAAGTAACTGGGCAGTGTTAAGTAATTGGGCTTGTGTCATGGATCCTACTCATAACCCTGAGAGAATTATACCGTGCCATTAGAGATAGACGTAGGTAGAGGCTGAATTTTACATATGGGAAAAGAAGTGCTGAGCACTTAATGGGAAGGGTTTTAGGTTTGCCATTTGGAAATAACTGGATGGTGTGGGAATGATGTGCTGTATGGCCATCCTGAACCTGTAGTGGATGGAAAATGTCTATCTTGGCTAAAAGTAGACAAGAATAGTTAGAAACGGAAGGAATGTTAGGTTTATCGCATGTGATTGGTATTAACTGTTGTCCATAAAAAAAGTTTGACTTTTTCTGTATAAAATTGAGTTTAAATGATCCTCTAGTACGTGTCTGAATTGCTGCTGTTGCTTTATTTGGTATATCACATAGGTTAGTGGTTGTACATCTACCCTTTGAAGGAACATGACTGCAGTTTTAGAAGTCAAATGTATTTTCAATCAATTGATGTAGTATTGGTTCCACAAAGTAGTACCTCAGCTGTTGCAGGCTTATCTCTTGTGCAAAGGCATGAATGTTAACAGATTTCTTTATGAGTGCCTGATATACCAGTAGAATTTGATTTTCATAGATCATGAGATATTTTCTCTGCTCTCCCAATTTAAAAACATGCTTCTTTGCTTATTGGTAAAGATGAACTTGTAATTCTTTGTATCTGGAGCCAAAAATCAAGATTAATGAAAGAAAATGGATGTTTAATATTCATTGTACTACATCATGTAATTGTTTAAAGTTTCTGAGGTTGTAAATTGCTACTGAATTAAAACACTTCTTGCGCAGCAGTGAAAGTGATGAAAATCAGAATGCAGCTTTCATTTCTTTAGGTTTTCTTTACTTCTGCCAGAAATTTTAAAATATTCATGTGTTTTAACTTAGACAACAAAATGTAAACTGACCTAATTTTTTAAATAACATTTATAACTATTTTGCTTTACTGAGGAGGTTGATAGTGCTTGGTATTTACTTCTTGGCACTTATTCTCTGTGATTTTTTCAGTAACAGTGTTAGAGTTCCTTTTGCTGAATGTCGAATCTTGTCAGATTTTAATACTTTTTCAGTACAGAATTTTATTTGCAGATGACTTGTTTTAGTATGCCTGCACTGCAGGAGGAACTTAGTAACAGTGAAACAATCATAAATAATACCTGCTGCTTTACAATGCAATACAACTCCCAGCAGATCTAGACCATGCCGCAGTAGAACATACTTTTGGTTGGCTGACACACATGCTTCCCTGTTGCCAGCTCTGGCGAAGCAGTGGTAGTGCTAGATGAGGAATTGGAGCATCTGAGAGTCTGTGGCTATATACAGAGCAGTAGCACAGAAAATCTATTGTAGCAGAGGGTGATGTTGTTTGAATAGGTGGCACTGCCCCTTCTGAGGTTAATAACCCAGTATTAACTGAAGAACACTTTTGTTTCTGAAAATACCGCCAGCAAGAGCATTAAACTTATGTCCTAGATACTCTTACTTGTTACATGCTATGACACTTTTTGAGAAAAAGCAAATTAATAATGATCTTGTATAAAATCCAGTTTGATAAATTAATCTACTATTCCATTTGAAAAAAATACTATTTATAATTGTAGGTGATAAACTGTAGTAGAACCTCATTATGCTCTGTTACAGCTGTGCTTGTCCACTGTAGTGTGGTATGCATTTCTGGTGCACTGTAAAATGATGTGTGTGTGGTTTGATTAATCTGTTACTGTAGCTTACTGAACATATTACACAACTATTAGTCTAAAATAAAAATAGGTAAAAAAGCTGTGGGGTTGAGTTGTTTGGGTTTTTTTGTGTGTGT
>VZTL01040630.1:0-53654 GCA_013400535.1 Scopus umbretta
AGGGAGGAGAGGAGAGGAGAGGATTCTCCGTGCCCCAGGCTAGGTACTCACAGGGAAATTTACTGTCAAATGATTTCAAATGACTTTGTTAAGGTTGTGTCACATCCTGGACTCCTGACGTAATTTTATTAGTCTGGACATTTTCTTGACCTCTGGAGGAAACTTTAAAACTCTGGTGAGTGGCAATGGATCATGCTTGTCATTTTTTGGAAATCAGGAGAGATCCTGAATGATGGGCGAGCGGCTGGGCTGGGGGATTTTGCCTCCAAACTCCAGACAAATTGCTCGGCTACAAATACACATGCAGCACCTATTTTGGTGGCATCTGTAGCTAATAAAATGCCATTCATTTAAGTCAGGGGACCTGTGTATTGGTGTAGTGTCTCCCAGCCGGCGCTCGGTATATTGCTGCCCTCTACGGGCTTCTGCTAGCTGCCAGCCTGCTCTCAGCAGCCCTGCCTGCACCGTGCCTTCCTCCAGGAAGAGCTCCAAAAGCCACCTAAGAATAAACCCTATCATTAACACATTTGTGGGAGTAAGACTAAAAGTGATGCTTTAAGCATCTTGCATCCTCCTTAAAACTACCAGCACTGATGAAAGATTGACAAGTAACAGACCAATAGCAGGAGCACACCAGTGCATATTCTATGCTATGAACTTTGAATGCATAGCATCGTACCAGCAACACAAAATTGAAAAAGATTAACACGAAGAAGTCTAAAAATAACCTAGTGCCCCACAGCACAATATTCAGACGACTCCTGCAGTGTTCATTCAGTTAGACTTGCAGTATATTGCTGCCACCTCCTGGAGAAGCTCTTGAATATGCTTTATTTATGGTAAGATCCTGGAGATTTCATCTGAGCGGTGAGGATTTGATTTCTCTGTGTTAGACAGCCTGAACTTCAGGCACCGCATGATAAATTTAATTCCCGAAATGAGTCAGTGCTAACCTACACTGACATTGATTGAAAACATTAATACAACTAATGTTTTTTTTTCTCTCGTGTACACTCTGTAGCAACAGGTAAAATTCATTCAGTAGTTCAGTTTCTTCTTCTCTGGCCCTGAGCAGGAGGTCTCAGTTTCAGGTTCTTCTTCATGTACAAATAACTCCTCTCATCTTTGGATCCAGAAAATATTCTTCATCCCTATCAATAAGCCAACCATACCAACACAACAGTAATGTATGGAAATACCCACTGGCATTTCAGAGCTTATACTTCTCATGGTAAAAGTTATAAAAGACAGATGTAGACAGTAGGTTCTGGTGGAGCCATCCTGGGACAGAGGCAAAGCAAACTGGTCTCTCCTGCTAGCATTCACATGATTTCCTTGGAAGAAGCTGCCCTACATCATTATTAAAAGAGACCGCTAAGAGAAACCTACAGGTGGCTCTGCAACATGTGATGAGCCAGGGCTCATCTGGGTTCACGTCCTACTTCTTCTCTACTCACACAGGTCAAGTGCAAAGGCCAAGCTCAGGATTGCCCAAGAGCCTGCTGGCAGGAGGCAGGCTGGGATCAGGCTGGAGGGAGGAGACAGCCATCGATGGCTTCTGGAAAAGGTGCCAACGGTGCCATGCAGAGTGCCTACACCTAAAGAACTCCAGCTACTGACTTCAAGGACTGGCATACCAGCCTGTCTGTCTTATCCTGCTGCCTAAAGCATTTACTGCTTAGGATCAGAAAAAAGCTGATGCCCTGGCTACCAGTGCAATGTGGCTTCTTCCATTTATGAGCAGTGGTAAAGCAAAATCTGATGAAACAAGATTCTAGAAAGCTCAGTATGTCATGATCGTGCTTTGCTGCTGAACAGCACTGTAGGGTCAAGTGGAGATTGCAGCTTGCCTTTCATCAGTCCTCTAAAATATTGTGCTTTACAGAGCCTGCTTTCTTTAGAAGCTTAGAAGTGGCCAGACAAGTGAAACAGTTAATAGCAGAAATTAATCTTACAGCCTGCTGAGTTCACACCGAACCATAGCTGAGTATGACAGTGAGCGAGCAGATGGGATGGGCAAGATGAATGGTTTGAGTAATTGGAAAAAACACAGATACAGAGAGGAAACTGAAGGAAGACAGAGGAGAAATCTCTGCCCAATGAGGGACAAACTCTCAAAGTAGCTGGGATTTCATCCAGGGACTTGATGAGGGCCAGGAAAGGAGCATCTAAGGAAGCTGAACTGAGCAAAACTAAAAGAAGGGAAATAATCCAAGGCTGCCCTGGCTGGTTCATTACAAAAAAAGGAAAATGCTTTGAGAAATAATTTGAGACAAAAGAACAGAAGGAGAAGAAAGTGGGGGAAAAAAGAGTAAAAGACAAAGAAACTCAGGAAAGGGGAAGCAGACAGCGGGAGACAAGTGCCAAAGTTCACTGTTCCCAGGCTGCTAAATTAGATCTGACTTTCCTGGCACTTGACCATATTCTGTCACCAGCTATATAATCTGACTGATTAATAAATACAGTAGATATGTATTAACCAGTCCTGACTTCGTCCTTGTTTTTCCACCAGAGACTCCTGCTCTAGCAAGCACCACTTTCCCCAGGATCCTGCTCAAACCTGTTAATTGTCGTCCCTCACACTCTGAGCTCAGTCATCCGCCTCCCCCTTTCTCAGTGTTGACATAACACTGCCCCACTTGGGTTAAATCCTTAAATGGACCTTTCCTAGATTAACAGCATGCATTTTGTCCCAAGGGAGAGAAACTGTGCTAAGATACTGCCAGCTGTAATACATCTTTCCACTTTGATGGGAGACTCTTGTCCTCTGGTTGCAGCTGTACGTTGCCTCCTAAGTCCTTTCCTGGCAGAAATGAGCAGAGGAAATGATCTAGCTTAAAGAAACAAATGTGAAAACAACAGTTTTCACATCTCAGCATGTCTATTCAGCCCTAAACAATTGCACATATCAATTGTCCTAACTTCTTCCTTCAAGCAGGAGGTCTGTGTGTGCTCTCTTCAGGCAGGGCTGCATGATGGGAAGCCATCCGATGTGAGTATGGACAGGACAGGCAGGACCTACCATAGCCAGGTGTAACAAGCTGTGGCATCTATTTAACCAACAGTTCCCTAACATCTCGTGTTTATCATCAACACTCATGGTTCCTCAAGAATAACAACCTATGCCCAGTTCTCAGTGAGGGTCTAACTGAAAACATGATTTAATATGATTATGGGGACCAGCTACGGGTCATTTACCTTGACTTGAGGACCACAATCTAGGACTGCTGGTGTAGTACACTGCAATTTTGCTGAATTATTTTCAAATTCTGTTGGTTATTCGGAGTTATTGAACACGTACTTCATTTCATTTTATCCCGAGTCAGCTGAGTTTTGCTAAAAGCAGAAACTGTCACTGTTAGTCTAAATTATAATGAGTTCAGGGAGTCTGTCACTAGAACAATAGATCCAGGCGTAGACACTGCAACTGGCTTTAATCTGCAGAGAGCTGATCTGGTTCCAACAAAATTCTGCAAACACCATCAGACACAATCAGCTGAAAACTGCTTCAAGCTACTCAGCAGACATGTCATCCAGGTACCATGGAGTGTTAGTTCGCATATGCTGCCAGAGCACAGAAATGGGGTTATGACAAGAGAAGAACAGATTCAGTCTGAAATCTCAATGTAATTAATTCACTTGCCCTGAAGAATCATTATAAGAAATTTCCTATCACAAAGCCAGCAAACCCACCAGAACCAACAAAAGAGTTATTGCCAGTACAGCACATTAGACCTTGCAAAGAATTAATACGAGCTCTGTCAGCTATCAAAAATCCCAGCTTTTGCATGATCAAGGGTCTGACTGGCAAACTGGCTGAAATTTGTAAGCTGTGCTCAGGCAGTTGATATAGCAACTTAGGAAACACATATAACATCTGTGATGGATGTACATTTTCTTTCCTAACCAGTCATGGAGAACTCTGCCCTAAATTGCTCCCTTGCTTTCGCTTACCACCGCCACTGGCATTACTGTTGCCTTTACGAAGCATTTTCCTCACTTGTGATGCTGCGGACCACTTCCATCCAAGCTCAGGGCCATATTCTGCCATCACTTTCACACTGCATATCTCAGGATTTAAAATTAGGCAAGTAACGAGTCTCTGCCATGTAATTTACATCTAATCAGTATTCTGCTCTTCTGCTGCTCATCTCAAAGGGTGTCTATGACAAGGGTGGGCAGCATGCAGAGAGGGCTGCAATTCATTCGAAAGAGAAAACTATCCCCTCTTAATGCATGGGTGCATGCTGGAGGAGCATATGCACCAGCTCTGCCAGCCACACCATGCTGTAAACCTTCCCTGAGGGGCTGAACCAAGTCCACCCAGCAATGCATGCGCTGGAGAGGTGAAGCCCAGCTCTAGAAACAGCACAAAGGAACCGCTCTCACCCACTACACCCAAACAAATCAACTCCTCTCCTGTACAACCCTCGCAGCTATACAGACACAGAAGGTGCGAGGGATTATTCCACCCAAATTACAAGGCAGTTATTGCTCCTTTCCCCTTCTCTTCAGTGCTTACAGAAGCCAACAAGCACTGGAAATGCTCCCTGCAGAGCTTCTTTTTCTACATGCACATGCAAAGCCTCTGTTCATACCGGTGAGGCATCACTGACACAAGAGAGACAAACTGCCATCAACACCTTCCTCCTTGGTGCCGCCCATGCCTTTGGCACCTCTATGCCTCGTTTAGATGGTTATGAAGAGTTTGAGTAGCTATTACCATGAATTTCTTAACCGCTGGTACCAGAAGGCAGAGTGGTACCACCCAATAGCACTGAAGGAACTGAGGCTGCATCCATCTGAAATGGGGAGAGAGGGGCAGGAGAGGGCACAGGACCAGGAGGAGGAGGTTACTCTGCAAGGGATGGGAGAGGAGACGGAGCTGCAACAGAAGATGCTACAGGTAAGGGACAGAGACAAGGGATCAGAAAGGAAATGTTTATCTATTACTTACAGCCTTGCCCTCTTGGCAGTGTCACAGACTGACCAGACCAGTATATCCCAAATGGACTTTGCGCTTGGGACTCCCATCTCTTGGCTCTGGTGCAAGCAGGAGGCTGGTGCAGACAAACAAGCTCCTGAAACAAGGGCTGCTCCTTGTCCGTTCTCTACGTAACGGAGCCAGCTCACCTTCCTGCCGGTGTTATTCTCTGTCTGCTGTTTAGCAGAGTTCAGAGCATCATGGACAACAACACCTTTGCTGCCAATCCCCGCTCATATCAGCACCCATCCTTTGCATTGCATGAAAAGCAAATGACAAACATACGGACAGCAAAGTATTTTTATTCCATCTTTATTGCCTGCTGACACGTTCAATATGCTCAAACTACATCTGAGGGACTGCATAGAGAGTGTTTCTTGTTTATATTTGATGTACGGCAGAACACTTTACATTGCACCAAATGTTGAGCAAACGGTAACATAACAGAGAAGCTGCAGTGGCAGCTGGAATTTCTGAGGTGGGCTACAGAGACTCTCTGAGGGCAAAAGTCTGCTCATCTTATTCAGATGAATTGCTTTTCTGGCCAAATTCTGCTTTTATATGCCAACTGACGAATACAGACCTAGTAACATGAGAAAACATGGAATAACTCTGAGAGCTCCAATTCCACAGCAAGCTGGAGAATACAGAGCAATTGAAAACTAGAGAAGTAACTGTAACCACACAGAAAGGCCAGAGGGAAAGGCTCCTTTAAAGAGACATGGGAATCCATGTCCAAACCTGAAAACCCTTGCACAGAAGAGTATCAATAGATTTACTTAGGGCAGAAGCTATTTTAGGAAAGATGACTCTCTGCTTTGGAGAATCCCTGTTAACAGGGAAAAAGGGACCGAGAACTTGGTCTAAAAGGAATGAATCACCTCTCAGGGCAAAGCAATACTAGTTGCTCTACAGGTGATCACAGACTGCCACAGCACTTTTAACTTCATTTCAGAACATAATAAAGGAAATACACAGAGAAAAGCAATCCCTCAATCTCTGCCCAAGAACAGGGTCACTGCATGATGTTCCCAAAAGGCCTTTCCTTAATTATGGCCTCTGCTGCTTCTTACCCTGGAGACGCTTTGGGATTTACCTCCAGTGGTCTAGCTCTGCAAGACACAGGGTTACCCTGTGTTGTGGTTTAACCNGGTGCCAAGCACCCCTACCTCACCAGGGACCTGGCCAGTCCCTGCACGGAGGGTGCATTTGCAAACCCGATGCTTCTAGGAATGGATTACACAGATCATAAACCCATCACTTTTACCTAAATCTAAATATACTGCTTATAATAATAAATAAATATACAGACAGAAGCATTTTGTGTGGCTGGTCTACACTAACTCCCCCACTTCTGTGGTCATTTTGACTCCATTTGGAGCACAAAATGAGCACTTAAACTGTCACTGCTGATCGTACTCGGTTATTGGACTAGGTACTCAACTGGTCTCTCCAAATGGGCTCCTACTTATATGGGTCACGCACATCATGAATCCCTTTTACCTCCCCAGGATGGATTTTCTTTATCTGCCACATAGCTTAGAGCTATGGAAGCCAGCAGTGATGGACAAATGGGGAATTCAATTAAGCTTCCTACTGAAAGAGTTGAAATTGGAGTAGTAATTAACTCAAAACAAACCAGTTTGCACCAGGTGATTTAGGACTAGAGAAGCCAGCTGTGTAAGGTGGAAGATGGACTGTGCCCTTCTTACCTCCCCTTACCAGCACTGGAAAGCCAGCACACAAGTATGCTCCATCCAAAATGTGGAGCCTGGTGCACCTGGTTTACACCATCTTAATTCTTACACACAGGTGAAATCCCAGTGCCTCTGCAGCAGACCTGCCACCTGCTTCATCAGGCGTAGGATTTCACCCTCTGACTTGATCATTTTGGATCTGTGCTGGCACAAGATCTCCGTTGGATCCCATGTTATGCCATCAGAGCACCTCTGTGTCGCTTTCGTCACAGGACCCTGCACAAAGCTTTTATCTCTTACACTTGGAGACAACATACCCTGGGGAACCCAGAGAGGAGGGAGAGAGAGATGGACCCAAGAGGACTCTGTGGCTTTATCAGGTTGGTGTGAAGATGGAGCTGCTCAAACTTGGGCCCCACACTTCTGTGGCCAATGCAGTGGTTTCAGTTGCCCTTGGGAAGGTGAGGGAAGATCTAACACACCAAGTACTGACCAGATCCTTTTAGGTCACAGAGAACATCTTCTGCCTGTGTCCTTGAAATTCTTAACCAAATATACAGGTCTACTGAAACTGGGAGGGCAGAAAATGAAAAAAAGAGAAAAGGGAAAAAGGAAGACAGACATCACAAAATGATCAACGAGAGCTGCAGACAATGACAGGCAGTAATGAATGTGAAGGCAAGATGAACATCAAGAACAAAATACTGACTCTGTTGTAGCCAGTGATGAAACTTCTGTAGATTTCAGTGCACTTCAAATTTTACCTTGAGGCTCAAAAGGGAGCATTTGCATCCAAGTACCTCCAGCCAAGACAGACTGAGCTTCCTCCTCATCTTATTAATTCCTCACTAAAATTGGTTCTCCATTTCACCAAGCACTCATTTGCATCAGGAAACTCATAGCTAGAGATCTGCAACTGGGATATCCTTGAGAAGTTGTATACATTTAGAAAAAAATCCATCACTTAACAAACACTCTACACAGAACCACAGCTCTGCATCAATTATACAACACTGAAAATGGCCAGAACAAAGACTTAAATATTTCATGTTGTCATTTAAAATCACTTCCAGTTAAATCTGTTACCTGGACCAGGACAAAGAATCGTTTCTTCCACCTCTTCCAAACATTTTTACCAATGGCCCATAAATATCTAGGAGAAAAGAATAGGTGAATTCAATACACAAGTGACTACATGTTGTTCTCTTGCTTTTCAGTATGTCTTCTTGACACCTAGAAACTGAAGTTAATACACAAGCAGGAATAATTATAAGACTTTTAAGCTCAGCAGCATTCATGAATGTAGGTATTTCTAGCCTGAACAAATAACCTGTAAAGAAAGTGACACAAAAAGCTCCTAGAGTCTTAAAGTTACACAGTATTAATTCTCTCTTTGTCTTTCACACCTTGCTCAGAATTTAGAAGCCTTTGAATGCCAGTGAAAAGCTAGGACATGGTCAGATGGGTGAAGAATACATTTTCAACAAGAACTAAATTTAAACCCCAAATGTTTCTTTAAGCTTTCACAAAACCATGTGGCTGAGGGGAGCTGTCAGAGAGGGATACTTACTACATCAAAACTGGTACCTGGGATCCCAGTATCCACTGGACGGACTAAACCAGGACACTTCATTGAACAGCTTAAGATGAATTCCTAGACATCGCTTGGCTAGAGATACCCAAGCAAACTGAGTAATTTCTAAGGAGGATTGAATTTACTGTTTTCTACAAAGGAAGAATTAACTTTTTAAATTAATGTCAAAATTAGCATTTAATCTCTGTGATGAAGCGGCCACTGTGACACTGTAATAGAAACACTGGCAAAAATAGTGGCAGCACCAGACTAGTAATAAACACAAGGACATTATTCAGCACTAATATGTTTATGTATCATTATAATTATTTCAGTTCTGGCTCAGTAAATAGAAAAACAATTCCTTTTTGGTTATGCTAGTGGTTCCTTATGCCAGAGGAGATCCAACATACTCTCGGTGAATGTTTAAGCCACAAAACTCGAAGTCATGCTAATGTGGGCACTGAGTCCTTGGCTAGTTCAAGAACAGGGAAATTGTCCTTTTTGCTGTTGTTGCTAACATCAATCAAAGAAAGACAATCTCAGTCCTGACAGCAAGCTAGTATTATAAACCACATAGTTTTAAGCAGTATCTTGTAAATCAAATGTTAGCTGAAGAAAGTCTGAGAAAAGCCAGGACTGCTCAGTCCTGTTGCTATCAGCTGCGGTCAAGGAAAAAAGGTGAACTGTCCTTTCTTGGTTTTGGTGCCTGTGACTGTGATGGAAAAATCAAACTTCACATGTGGCTACTAGCTCTGATCTCATTAGCAGAGAGGACAGGAGGAGGAAGAGAAGGAATTTGAAAAAAGATCAGTGATCCAAACCATCTAATAATGGATTGAACCTAACCAAACACTATGAAAATAAAAATGAAACAAAGTCACTTTTATAGCACCAAAAACATACCAGAGAAAGTGTTAATCAAAACAGTGACTTTCCTGGATGGTTTCTATTTTTTATCACATCCTCAGCTCTGAAGAGCAAACAGAGAAAAGCCTTGCCAACAGCGTTAGCTAGGTCTTCCCAAGGATGATCTAATTTGCAATTGCACGGCACAAAGGTGGAAGCCAGGGGTGGCAGTCAGGGACCTCCCCGGCCCCAGATCCTGTGACACTCACATCTGGAGGGGAGAGGTTTCCCTTTAAACCTTCCAGATCATTAGTCCTACTCCAGGCAACTGCCTGCTCCGGGCAACTGCTATCTCATTGTGCTGTGTATCTCTGTATAAATAATGACGATCACACTGGAGTTTATTTCAAGCGGAAGGTGCACCGTGCTTTTGGTTCTGAGAAGTCAAGACAGGGAAGCACAGAATAACTCAAGAAATTATATCATTCTCAATAAGAGAACTTGGGCAGTGCAGCTATTATTTCCTTACAGGAAAAAAATAACCTAGGCATTTCCTGAGGAATACTGCTTAAAATTTAAACTGTTTGGCTGATATGCATTAAAAAGACTATGCTAAGAATATGGAAAGTGCATTATAAATGACTGAGCTCATGCCATTTTTAGCTTCTCTTCCAGAATCTTAAAAAAAAGAGATTTTTTTCTAATGCACATTCAAAACAAATTGAGTTCAGATCGAAACAAGCATTTACCCAGAGTGCTTCATGTTTTGAGGCTTATCCATTCGCACAGCAAGCTTGATTTTCAGGTCTTGATCCGGGCAGTTTTTGGAAACAGTCATTTTGTGCCACTCTGATTGCTTTGGGCTATTGGGAGTAGGGTGGAGAACAACCTGCAAGCGTCAAAATCAACAATGTTAAAGGGAAAAATTATTCACAAAATGGGCTTTAATGGGGAAAAAAAGCACATCAGATGAGCTACTTTTGCCCTAAAAGTAATTCTGGAAATTTCTATTCACATTAGTGAATAGCTACCATCAGTGGCTTTGTATTGCTTTTTCAAAGTACAGCTTATTATTTTGAGATTAGTTCATACATTCTTTGGCTCCTCTATGTACCATGTCATTGTTCATGGGGTTGTGCAGAACAGAACTGCATTAAGGAAAGACTGTGCTAAACAAACTTGCAATTGTACAGGTAAATCAGTCTACGCGTGATGGTGGATTGCTGTGATTAGCAAACCAGCAACAAGTTTTTGCTGAGGTTGCCCGCTGCAATCCCCCACTTTTGGCCTCATACAACTCAGTCAACCTCCAGCCTTCCTGGCGTTTCCCATGTGAGGTGAGCTGTTTTGAGGGCTCTGAAAGCTCTACCTGAAGTGGTTGATCTATTGCTTCTATCAGGTTGCGGGGAAGCTGGTTTGGTGTTTTGCTTACTATTAAGACTGGATGCAGTAGGCAACATTTTAGGTAGGTTGGTGTGTCTGACCGCACTACGACAGCAGATGAAATCTGCATCACGTGTCATGACACCAGTGGCTGCAGGACACTCTGATTCCACTTCATGCCGTGAGGAAACGATGTGGCTGTCTCCAGGTGGGGTAAATCCGTGCAACACCAATGACTGCAGTGGAGCTGTGCAGATGAATACCAATGGAGGTGCTTGGCTCATCAAAGAAACTGAAAGGCTCCAAGAGGAGAATAATCTTTCCTAATCATAGCTGTGATTTTCCCACTTGCCCATTACCCTTACAAAGCTCCCTTGGACAGCTAGGCACTGGGTCTTCTCCCAGAACTACACCACATCCCCTATCTTCTCCTGGTATTTCTGTATAAGCCTCTGAGGTGGCTTAACCCTCTCCCTCCTATGCCCATTTCTGTTCTGATGCTTTCATTCTCAGAGGTGACTTTGCCTGGCACAAATGCATTCAAGTCTCCACTGTTCTGCAGTGAGATGAATCTCCTTTAAATCCATTAACCTTTACACAAGCAAATTATTTTACAAATGGCTGCATTCACCCTTGTTATTTGCTGTGCTGCCATCACTCATTCCTTGCTCATGTTTAGTCTGTGCTCCTGCCAAACTCCAGCCCAGACTAGAATCTCATATTCCGCTGCTCTTCAACTTTACTGCTGAGTCAACAACCTAGGGGCTGTTGTCCACCAAAATATCCTTGATGCTATCACCCTCTGATGAATGATTTTAAAAATTATGTTATTGCCTGATCCAAAGACTGAGGTTAACATCAGTAGATTCTCGCCTTCACCCTTATTCATCAACATTATTTATCACTTCTTTTATTGAATTAGGCTAATGCTTTCTCTGGCAGGAATCTGAAGCTGTTATTAGTTACACAGATAACTGAGTGTCGTGGTTCAACCCCAGCCAGCAACTAAGCACCACACAGCCGCTCTCTCACTCTCCCTGCTCCGGTGGGATGGGGGAGAGAATCGGAAGAGTAGAAGTGAGAAAACTCAAGGGCTGAGATAAGAACAGTTCAGTAATTTAAATAAAATATAGTAAAATAGTAGTAGTAATAATAACAATATAATAATAATAGTAATAATAATATACAAAGCAAGTGATGCACAAGGCAATTGCTCACCACCCGCTGACTGCCACCCAGCCTGTCCCCAAGCCCTGATCACTGCCCCCCAGCCAACTCCCCCAGTTTCTACACTGAGCATGATGCCATATGGTATGGAATAGCCCTTTGGGCAGGTTGGGTCAACTATCCTGGCTGTGCCCCCTCCCCGCTTCTTGCTGGCAGGGCATGAGAAGATGAAAAGTCCTTGACTAGTGCAAGCACTACTTAGCAACAACAAAAACATCAGTGTGTGTTATCAGCGTTATTCTTGTCCTAAATCCAAAATGGAGCACCATGCCAGCTACCAGGAAGAAAATGAACTCTATCACAGCCAAAAGCAGGACACTGAGCAACACCAGCCTCTACTGCATCACTCTTGGAATAAAACACATTTACGCAAATCCTGAAGACAAAAAGTGATGCCTCCACACAGGGTGTTGTTAGAAAAATGGATGAACCTAAACTCTGAGCAGTTTCCAAGGACCCACTGCAAGGCAGGTCATGCAAGCACATAGACTTGCACTAAACCACATCTCTCAGTGAGGCAGCAGCCACTCAGGGTGCTTGGGATGCACTCCACTTTGATTTCTAACTCTTTTTCATCAAAAGGCGCACAAACTTTGCTCAGTGTTGTTGTAAGTCACGGCTCTTCCCCTCCTTGCTCTCAGTAGATGAAGTCTTGGCATGGCTGAAATCCATGGGAGCCTTGCCACCAGCTTCAATAGGGCCAGGATGTATTCCCATGCCTTCAGCTGCCCATCCAGCAGTTTAGGGCTTGGGAGCATTTTCCAGCTCTCCCTTCGATAAAAGTGGTGAAATGAGGAGTGCCGGCTGGTTGCCAATTTAACACTTGCAATAGAAAGTGGGCATTGTACATGCCTGGCAGAGCACAAAGCCGCTTCTCAAAGGGCGGCTGAGCACGGGTGGATTTGTGTATAAAACCTGCTTCCCTCCCCCTTCCGTGCAAACAGGTTCGTGCCCACTCCAACAGCTAAACCAGGGGCTTAACATGCTCCCAATTTCATTATTTCATTAAAAAAGAAATCCTGATGCAGCCTGAGCAGACACGCGTCATCTCTCAGCCGCTCATCCGAGCATCCCTTTGAAGTTTGTCCGACTGAAAGCGCTGGTGGCCACGGGCCAGGGGAAATCACCACCCGGCTCCCTGCACTAGCTGCTGCTGGCCCACATCCTTCGGACCGCAGAAGCTCAGAGCTGAGGGATGGCTTCCCGCTGGACCAGGAATTAAAGCACATTGGCAGGGCTGGCTCATCAGCATTTTAGGGCAAGAGGGGTTGCTTTGGGGCCTGATGTCTTTCTCAGAACAACATGCACAGCTAATTGCTTCCCGAGACCAGCAAAGTCAGCACCGCTCATGGCTGGCAGTGGAAACAAGACTTACAAAGCGAGCAGGTCTACACCGAGTGTAACCACTCAGGGGAAAAAGCCCTGAATGGCATCACGGCCAGCTGGGTGAAAAGCTCTGCTCAGCATGATGCAGTGGATAAAGGCAGGAGTGCCGGGCTGTTTGAAGAATGAGGTTTTGAAAATAATCCTGAAAATATTATGATGCTGTGCAGCAAAGCAGCTGTAGGTCTTCGGCTGGAGTACTGCAGCCTGGTGGGGTCATCCCCTTTGTGAAAAAAGGAGCAGGACAAGGAGAAAGGAAGGATCAAGGTGTGGATGAGGAAAGTCCAAAGGGACTGTGACTCTTTGAAGAGAAGATTGAGAGGAGAAAAGAAGGGGTAGCTTTGCTTTTCTTTTTCTCAAGTGCAAGAACAAAGGATGTCACATGAACATGAAAACCCAAATAGCTAAAATGAACATAAATTGCATGAGAGAAAATCACATGCAGCACTCTCCACCATAAAGATATAAATCAGATGAACAGCTCGCTAGAACCTGGAAAAATGTTTGGCACTTGTATGAATAGGATGAACACAAACCCATGTTAATTAGGAAAAACTTTGTTTTACAGACACAGACTCTCCTGTGTCAAGACACAAGCAGCCATGGAGTTAGCAAGGAAGATCCCAACAGGTTAGTCCATAATTGTAAACACCATAAGTGGGCTTGCCACAGGATCGGTGGCTTTCTTGGCTATGGCTTTCTTGGCCATGGCCAGGTAGACAAGGCAGAGAGCAAGATGTGCTGCAGAGCCAGGCAGACAGAGCCCAGGGTGCTCCTGGCGATCACTCAGGCCATGCTGAGCTGTGACATGGGAGGTGCCAAGCCCACGTGTAAAGTGCAGCCTCTCTTCCCGTGAACTGGTTTTCATGGGGTCTTCACCATGCAGATATCACACCCTTGAAAAGCTGAGGAAGGGATGGCAGGGAGTTTGCTGCCAGTTATGTCTGGGGCCAACACAAATTATACAGCTGTAAAAAATCCATGGAGACTAACTGAAGTGTCCCAAAGCCACAGAAAAGTGTCATCCACAGATATTCTGGAGCTGTGGGCTGCAGCGATGGAGGGCCACCAGTCCCAGGGTGCTGGTTTAGGGACCACAGGTGAGAGGCAGGGATGGGGTGGGAAGGATGGCTCTGTGGCCAGTACCCCGGGAATCGGAGCTCTTTGCTATTAACTCCATTGAAGGGGGAAATGAACCCCCACATTTCACGCCTCAGTCCAGGCCCACTGAAGCTACCAGTTCAGCCGCAGTCCCCAGGGGAGCCAGGATTTCAAGCCCTTTGCAATGAGTACCGCAGTCAGTGCTTTCAAATGCTCAAACTGTGCACCGGCTGCTCAGCAGATATGAGAGCAGCTTAACACTCTCTTGCCAAACTTAAATCCCCTCTTTTTGCTTCAGCTTAATCCCCTTTTCTGTCTCAGGAATGTCCATTTCCGTAAGCAACTTCTAAGGCTTTCCGGACTGCCAATATCGCACACAAGATCCTCTGCCTTTGCTGAGTGCAGGCACAGCCAGCTGAAATTCTGCCATTTAAAACCTCACAACAAAGACAGCATGCAAGATACACTCCTTTCCAGCCGTGGAGAGCTTGCTTTCCGCGCCCCCTCCTGAAGCTTGGCAAAAAAGCAGAGCATGTTGTGCTCCAAAGATACTTCCATACAGGAGAGATTTCTGTAGAAAAGCAGGGCCAGAAGGAAACGTTATTAAACTCAAAATCTCCTTACCCTCCCAAGCTCTTTGTCCTCTAGAGCCAGCACTCCTGTGCTCTCCGTGAACAGCTTCACCTTCACTGCAGGAAGCGCGTGTGTTGTCGTGAAGTCTCCTTGGGTGCCCCAGCTGTGAAAATAAGGACAGAGAGATGTTCAGTTCAACTGGCCCGTCAGCAGCACTACTGCTTGGGCATGCAATGGTTAACCAAAAATGTCCTGTCTGGCACACGCTGAAGCGGCTGGGCTGTCTGAGTGCAAGGGTATTAATTATCTTCTTCGGGAAATGTGGGACAGATGTTTGGAAAACCCATGATGGTTCTTTGGGGAAAAAAGAGAGCATTTGGGAGCACCATGAAACCAAATTTAAGAGAACTTTTTTATTTAGAAAGAACAATATGTCTCCTGCAGCAACAGCCTGTATAGTCACAAGAGAAGTTGAGGATTGAGGGCATCTGCACCTACGACATCTGTAATTCCTTATGCCTCTGATCTTCTCTTGGCTAATTAACCTCCCTTTCCAGGTTGATAGTGAGATTTGCTTTCTCTGAAGAAACTCCAGTTTAACCCGGGTCCTCTTCCAAGTCCCAGCCCAGCCCTTCAGCCCAGCCCAGGTTTAAGTCAAGCCATTACATCTGGAATAATCCTAGTCTGGTGGGACTGTAGAGCAGGACACCAACTCCTTGGGGATGGGACGGCAGTGGCCAGGAAGTGGCCACCTCTCCAACTACGTAACGAACTGAGACCACTGTCTACTATTTGTATTCCATGAGTCATCCCCTGGCTGGTCCTGCGGCTTGGAAAGCAGTGCTATGGAGGCTGAATGACCCACAGTATGTGAAAACACCCTCTAGACACGCACGTTTCTAGAGGACTTCTCCAAGCTCCTGCAACCACAAGCTGCCCATGTGTGCAGAGAACATGAACTGGTTCCATGCGGGACCCTGCAGGCACAGAGTCCCAGCCACAGTCTGCTGACCACCTATGGTCAAACCTGCCATTTTAAGTCTTACAAGGGGAGCCTACCCCACAGCTGTTCTTCCCCATGCGAGTGTGGGGAACACAGCAGCCCTGCAGCCCACCAGAGGGAGGTCTGGTGATGGGCCTGAGCACACTGCGCTAGCGGTTTCCTCTCTGGCCCTGGACACTTGGGGAAGCTTTGAGGACAGAGCCCCAGTTTGGCCACAGCCTATTGCACTTTGCTTCAGGGACTTTCCTCTTAGGCCCTGATCCCATCCCAGTGAGCAGTGTGCTGCAGCTGGAGCTGCTGCCTGGTGACAGCTGTGAGGGCTCACCTGAGCTGCGCTGGTGAGCATCCTCGTGGGGTTCTCTTAAAGATACCAGGACCTTACGCAGCAGTCAGCTTTGATTTAGAGAGATCATAGGGAAATCTGTGAAACACCAAGTCTGTTCAACATCCTAAGGGCCACAGCTTTTCAAACAGGCTCATGAAGAGTCTCCACAAGTGGTGCCACTCATACCAGAACCTCAAATTTCTCACTTATGCTAAGGTTTTTGAGATACAGCAAAATGCTCCACTCTGGCAAACAAGCACAGACTGAAGAGGGTCACAGAACAAAAATTAAGTAGAACTTGAACTAATGCCTATTTGTAAGCTTTAAACAATTTTGAAAATAGCAGAGAAGAGTATAAAATACCTTCTACACTAGGGGTAAAAAGCCATGATGCTTTTATGTTTGAGACTTCACAGCTGTGTTTCAAGCTTTGTTTCTACAGCTTAGGAAGTTAGAAATGTATTAAAATAAAGCCAGACAGAAACTTCCAGACAGAGCTAAGGAGAGCACTCCTAAAACTGCACTTGCCCTTCTTAGCAGAGAACAGCTCAGCCAAAGTTGAAAGGCAGAGGGAGGACTGGGGAAGAGTGCACCATTGCAAGGATGATGCTCCCAAACATCTGATCATGCAGAGGCCCAATGTGAAACTAGCAGATACAAACCTGCTCTTTTTTCCTTTTTTTTGTTCTCTTTCTTTGTCTTTTTTTCCAGTTCACTGTAAGCTAGATTTCTATGTTGTTCCCAGAGACCCTGATATTTTATCACACTTCAAAACTCATGCAAAGTGTACAAGCATGCTCAAAGAATAACCACAGACGAGGTGCTTTTTTTGTACAAGAGTGTGCCATGAGCAACACCTCTGAGTGATGTGATGGCACACACACTGCAACCTAAAATACTGTAAGTCGGATTAGAGATTATACCATATCTCACTAACCACTTCTATTCACCCTCATGCTATTCATGACACTTTCTCATTTTACACTGTCCTCAAACTAGATCCTCTGCTGAAGAAAGGTAGTTCCTGTGAAAAGACTAGGGAAAGGCTCAGATGACATGTGGTTCAGTGACTAAATGTTCTTCAAACATAAATACCAAACAGCAGGTTTTGCATTTGGAAAGTTATTGGGAAAAATAATTTACTCATTTCTGTGCCCAAGAAGTATGGTTCTACGCTTTGCTCTCCTCTGAGCAAATCTTGTCTAACTGAGCTTAGCAGATGAGCGTGTGCAGCACAGAGCTGATTAACGAACTCAGTTTTTTCATCAGCTTTGCCCTGAAGTTTTCTCTCCCGGTGTCACTGTTCCACATGTTTCAGCTTTTGTGACGACACATCAAACTGCCACCAGTGCCAGGGAGCAGAGGTTTGGCATAAATTATCTACAGCACTACAGGTCCAGTCAGATTCTCAATATTATATCTTTTTCATGTGTGAGCCATCAGCTGCCTAATAAATGTTTTAAGCATAAGAACCAAGAAATAACCTTGTTTTCTAACTGCAGCTTCAGGTCACAGGTTATGTTTTATCTCTTAAAAAAACTGCATTGTCACCAGCAGGGAAAGTAGGAGGACAATCTTGCTTTGGGTAGAGGTAAAAGTAAGAAAATATCCAACCTTACACTGTGTATTTTGACAGCATCTGCTTTATAGAACTCATATCTCTGTTTACTATTAAAAAGCTCTTATTTGCTGAAGCATTCCCAGACCATATGTTATCAACAAATGTTACTAACCAAATACAAACAGCAATTTTCATTAGGTTTCCTTCATGAGAACAACATTAACCACAAAGGGAATAAATCTTTCAAATGACAGTAAACATACATAGCAAACCCTTGACAACAGTGTGGTGCTTACATATTCATACCCCAAAAGCCCTGAAAAGATCCACGCCAACAAACAGAGACCCTCAGAAGTTGGGTTTTGTGCAGGTTGAAGCCTGCGGTGATGTCATTAGTTGCCATAGTGATGCTCAGCATAAGGCCATATTTCATGTCACTGAAACATCATTTGTATTCAATCTAAGTACGCAGTTTATCTGTGCCGTGTATTGAATTATTGTTCAGAAAATTAGCTCCGGACAGTAGTTAGGTATTAGGATCTTCTGAGGGACTAATAATGTAATGGTTTCATTTCTGTATTTAAAAATTAAGCAGGTTATCACTGCAGGGGTTTATTTGTTGGGAAAGGGCCTTGGGACCTGTTCTGGACAAATCTTCTCATGAAGTAGCCACGCTATCTTGTCCCCATATCACAGAGTTCATGCTTACACTTCAGAGCAATAATGCATCTGCAAATGAGGACAAATAATGTCATTCTGGCCAAAAGGATATATATATACACACAACAGAGAAAAGAATGATACAAGCAGAAAGATCCTGACAGTACTTTCTCAGTTAGGACCATATTACTGTCTGAATCCCTCCTGAAACCCTCAGCCCAGCATTTCTTATTGCCCAGTGTATCCCAAAGCCAGGAGCTGGCCAAGAAATGCTGCCATGCATAAGGACTTTGCTAGAATTATTGCCCTATTTATCACATCTGCGCTGTTCCAGTGATATCCATAGGATCTACTTGCATCTCCAGGGTTTCTAGTTAGGCATCAAATATAGGATGAGTAGCTAAACTTTTCTGGCTTCAAAGAGCAGGAGGATGAGATACGTCCCAGGTGCTAAATTGACAAATGCCGGCCCTTGTTTTACCTTTTACAAGCAAAATAAGTAGATCATAACTGCAGAGTTTATGTCTATGGATTCATCTGGAGATGCCATCACAATTACTAACCAAACAGCCTAAAGGGCTGGGATTTTTTTCTGAACAAAAAACATAAAATGCCACATATCCAGAGAGTGTGAGTAGACAGCAAGGGAAGAAGGTCACCCTTGTCCCCCATTACCTCCATGGGCTTGTCTAACATGGAGCACTTGAAGGATGGGCCTACCTGTCTGATTTCAGGAGCATTTGGGAGCTCTCACAGGCACTGTCCTGACTGGCACACAGAGGGAAAGGGATGCCATTGCCGATGCAGGTGCCAGGCTGCTTGGACAAAGCTCCTGTCAGCTGTTTCAAGCAACGTGTTGATGATCTTCTGGCAGACCTTCAGGTTCATGCTACTCAGCCCTTCCCACGTATGGCCAAAACAAGTAAAACCACTTAGTCTCCCCAGTTTGCCGGCTGTTTATCTCCATGCTACTCCACTTAGGTGGGCTCATCTACAATTTTCTCAACTGACCTTGAGAAATGTTGACTTAATAATTTCTATTCATCTCCTGGGTGTAAGTTCCTCTAAGTGAAACTTCAGTACCCATGACCTTCCCAAAAGTGAACACATATGTTAGTACCCAGGAGAATGCATTAAATTCTTTCATTCATGGACCGTGGTCTCCAGCAAGTCAGCTTAGCCCCTGCCTAATTTGAAACAGTAACCCTTCTTCTATCACTGCTCTTGTAACTTGATCTGGCCAGAACATCGATTGTCTGTGATTTCTGTAAATAATGAAAAAGCGCAACTGTATTATATTGCTGGGCCATGAATCAGCCCTGCTAACCAGCTCGACCTGCCAGTAGGCTAACATGGGAGCCGCTGGAGAGTGATGTGCTTTCAATGGGGTCGGTGTTTAAACATGATCTATGACCAGTTTTCATGGGCTTCAAAACTGCCAGAGGACACCTTTTCTCCCTCTCCAGATATATTTATTGAAACGGGTTTGCTTGCCAGCTTGCACGGAATAAACATGAAAAAAGCAGAAAATAAAAGTAAAAATGTGTATTAAAGGAGAGCTATGCTCTTCCCTCGGTGGGTTCACTCCAGGTGTGCGTTACGCTCAATGTACACAGCAGTATCCAGGGGCACGACACTTCTCTTCAGGATATGCTGCCCTTCTGCCTTGTTCCCACAAGTTTACTGCTTAAGTAAAAAAGCCTTACCGAATAATAGTCCTGCAAGTCTGCCAGATTTGCACTGGTTTATTGAACTACCGCTCAGTATCGTTTTTTTCAAACGTAAGCGAATCAGCAGCAATGCCCGTCTCCTCCCACGCCAGGATCACGTCCTCGGGAATGCAGAACATGGCGTGGAGCTGCCTCCATCCCCGCAGGGGCACAGCCACCTAAACCAGCGCTCCGTGCCTTCCTGCAGCTGATTGCTTACCGAGGCAGGGCAGTCCATCTGAAAGGCCTTTAATACATGTGACCGTGTCTAGGACAAAATTTGCAAGGCCAGCTTAACCTCACTTGCTGTCCTCTGCTGCCAAAATGGGATCCGGTGAGAATGCAGTGACCAGTTGCCTCCCTCGTCCACTGCTGTTGTAGGCAGGAAAGGTTGTGCTTCACGCAGTTCTCTTCATCCACATCCCTCACCTCTTCTCTCCTGGCACTCACACCAGTGTGTCTGTCTCCCTCCCGGTGTATTTGTAGTTCGGTTTCCAAAGCAAGCCGGATGGTGGAGGGAACGGCTGGGCTCATTAAGAAGGCGGCACAGACAGCAGCCTGATAGACACTGCCTGTTTTTTGAGGAAACACATGCCAGCAAAGTCACCTTTTGCTGAGTCCCTGCTTCACCTTGCCTGGGTGCGATGCTTTTAACCAGCCTTAATTTCTTGGCTTACTATGGTGCCTGGCTGCGGTGCCTGCTGGAGCTGGATCCCACTCTGGGGATGGAGAGCTCTGATCCCACTCCACCGCTGGGAGACTGAAATGCTATGTACATTCTTGATTTAGTTCTTCCAGAAATCCTGCCTAACGAAAGATGGGTTTCTTCATTCAGCCACTCCTCCCCTCCCACAAGAGACCTTTCCAGGGAGCAGCCTTAAATCTTGGGCCATAAATCATGTATGCCCAAAGCCCAGGCACTAGGAAAAATGAAGTTAGAGAAGCAGCACATCAGACACCCAGCTAACCTACCTTGACGCAGCTGACGGGGTCGGCTACGCCTGTTTCTCTAATGTGATGTTAAGGTGTGTTTCGTTTTTATATGTTTATTGAGATACCAGCAAGGAGGAAAACAAATAGTTTAAAAATGTTTAACAGTTAACTGTATGTGAAGAAGCATACAGGAAAGCTTTTTGTTGTATTCTCTAATGCTTTACATATACCAGCCATTCAAAAACATGAAATAGAGGTCAACAACCAAGATTATGGTTATTGCTGATCTTTCTGAACTTCCCTTACCTATACTCTGAGGCTGAAGTTCATTATAATGGAGCACACACAGACTTACTCATCTCAACAGCAAAACCTGATGCAGGGGCAGCATTAATGCCACTGGGATGAAAATGCTCGTTTATTTTCAGGAATGGGTATTTGTGAACTTCTAAGAACGACGTAAATGAGAAAATACTGCCCATGTGACCATACTGCCCATGTGCTGAGCCCTTTACAAGCAGGCGTTGGGAGAGCAGACAGCTCGCTCCACTTCGGAAGCAGTGTTGGTGAGGCACCGAACTGGCAGGGGATGCGGCAGCATGGACGTGCCCGTGACACGTGGTGGAGGCAGGTGCTCACACCTGCACCAGCTGGGTCACAAAGCAGTAATAAAAAGAAGTAGGACATCCCAAAGCCTTCAGGAAAATATGTATTTTTTGGAGCTCTCATGAGTAATGACAATGGATAATAGGTTTTTGGCTTGTGTCTTTGGGATTTGAAAAAACCCAAAGGCAACAGAAGAATTCAGGATTCCTTTTTAGGCTCTCCAAAAAAAGGCACAGGCTGGGTCACACATCTGGAGACCCACGGGGTGCAGTTCCACGCACAACTCTGTTTCAGTGGGGGAATGCCCGTAAACCACAGCCAGTTTGGGGATGCTGGGTCAGGGGCAGTTACTAACTGGTTTGCAACTTATTGCAGTAGGACTACGAACTTCAGTTGAGGTCAACTGAATTCTTCTAAGAAACATAACCCAGTGGATGATACACCTTCTCAATAGATGTCATTATTGAAAGATAAAAAAATATGTAGTCAGAAACAAAACAGGGTGTAAAGACATCAAACAAAGAAGTTAGCACATGGTGCCTGCTCTGCAGTGCTCAGTGAGTGCATCACGCTGTGGATGAATTATGGGAGGTGTCGGTTCCTCCACCAGCAGCAGTCACATCCACTAGGAAAAGAGCAAGTCATTTAATCCATTTGGTGTTTTCTATGGGAGGGAGTTTGGATTTTACATGCCACAGAGGGCCTCAAATGAAACTATGGCTCCAAGGCAAGGATTTGATCTTTAGCTAGCAGGAGAGGATGCCAAGACATGACACAGATCACGTTTGTGAACACAAACAAACAAACAAACAAATTTAGGGGACTGTACTATCATGTACACATGCCCCCATGTCACCTGCCTTGTGCTCTTGCTATTGTAATAAGGAGAGATCTAATTAACAGTCAGTGGAGTTAGGCCTTAATTTGCCTCATCCTAATTTAGGGGCAGCAAACAGATGAAATGAAGCCTGCCCTAAAAGCGACCCTGTCTTTCCACTGCTAAAGACAGGTGCTGGAGGTGACTTGTGGAGGTGCGCAAAAAAGATCTGAAATGAAAATCTCAAAGTATATATACAGATGCAGAGAACCTTCTATGTTTCTGCTTGTGCAAAAATGTCCTAGGCTAGCAAATACAATTCAGGTGCTAAGAAAGGTACCTTTCCACTCAGCCTGTAGAAACTGATTGAGAACGGTTTGCATCCGTAACATGGCTTGATTCCCAAGAGCTGCTGAGCCTCCTCTGGGATTCCTCCCACGGTAAGAGTTAGATGTGTTTACTCACCTTCAGAACAGGATAACCAAAGTCATCAGACACAGATTGACAACGTGGCTTATTTTTGTTCACATTTGTTTCCTCTCCTCCCTTTCTGCTGACAGAACAGCCTTTCAGTCCTATCCCCTCGGAAGAAGCTGAGTTGAAGTGGGAGTGACAGCACAAACAGATTTGATTCCTCCTAGACTTTCCTACACAGACTTTATAACAATGGTAAAACCTGCTTCCACTGATGTAGCTACTGTGGCAAGTCAGCACCCCGGCACACATGGAGGCGCTGGCGGCAGTGGTGGCTGTACCTGCCTTCCTCTGGAGCTATGTAACACGAGTCAGGCCATGTCTCTGCATGGAGCACTGGCATCTGCTCTGATGGGATAACCCAAGGGCTCTCTGAGTGAATCCATCATTTCCCGTGATGTCCTAATTCCTGCCGAGCATATATCACTCCCTCTGCTAAAAACAAGGCACCATTAGTAATTTTTTTGCTTACACAAAGGGTGTTCATTTACTGAAAAACACCACCACGGAAAGCACTATGGTGTTATCCAAAAGGTGAGCAGAGATAGCATGTCCCTAAGGACTGGACTCCTCCTAGCAGCAGCTAAGGATGTTTTCCAACCTCCAGCACTTCACAGACCATCCATTTTTTGTTCCCGTGGCACTGAGACACGATGTAAGTGTCATGCATGCAGACACCATCTTGGTTAACATCATGCAGCCAGCAGTAGCAGACAGCTGATAAAAAGCACCATCTCTCCCTCCAGGAGCTGCAACTCCCACATCCTCAAACTGGCTACGGCAACACTATGACTGCCGGCTGAGAGAGAAATATGTCTAGTAGAGCATCACACCTGCGTCTGAGTGTGCAAGGTGCAAAAGGAATAGGGTAAAGCTGACAGAGAGTGCAGCAAAGCAAAGCCTGTGAAGGTCTGCTCTTGATCTGCTTGTGGCTCACAAGCAGTCCCCACAGACCCCATTCCCGTGCCAGCACCATGTCACTTGGCTGCCAGGGCACCACAGCCAAGAGGAGCTGCTGAGGACGACAGCACAGCTTTAGGAACCCAAAAAAGGATGATCTTTGCTATACAGAAAATGCAGAGCTTGGTTTCAGCATGATGTGTTTCCTAAGCATAGCTGAAACAGAGGGGAAGTGTTATGGGGAAGTTGTAAGAAGGGATGGGAGATAGATTTAATCACATAATAGCTATTTATGGCCACGAGATGGCATTCCTGCCCCAGAGATGTCCCTCTGCCATGCTTGTACCCAGCCCAGCCTCACCTCCTGTGCTCAGGACCACACACTCCTCCCAGCCTGCTTCACCCCAGGCTGTGATCTACTGCAGAAATCCTGCGGCTGGTATGGATGAGAATTTATGGCAATGCTACTCACCACAATCTTCGGGGTATTACCAGGGAAAATAAGTAGCGTGATTACTTAGCGTGATTTAAATGACGACTGCTTTTCAAATGCCCTGTGCTCTTCCTTAATACTATGATATTACAATCAGAGGAGAAAAGCTCAGCAGGAGGAAATGGAAATGTAAGCCCAGAAACCTTTTACTGGGAGGTCTGAACTGAAAGAATAATTGCTTTTGTAAGGGCTGCCTACTGTATGTGCTTTATCAGTACATCAGCTTTGGATACAGCATGAGTTAAGAGTTTCATTCATGACATGGTTCTGTGTGCATTTACTATCTGTGGTTGTTACCACTTCTTGTATAAGGTGACTGCAATGCCATGCACATGCTAATCAAAGTTTCCTTTGGCCACAGATGCTCCACTGAACCAGCCACAGAGCTGCTCATTTCACAGAATGATTATTTAATTCAGATGTGGTTAATCACTTTTATCAAATCTTATCACCCTGGAAGAAAACACAACTGCAAAGGACTGCAGCTAGTTAAGGCCTGGTTATGATTTAGACTTACTAAGGCCACGCACTGCCAGCTTTACAGAAACCTGGTGTCTCACAAGCGCAGACCATGGAAAAGGGGACAGAAATCCTCTGCCTGAAAATACCGGTTACTGGTTTTGCACCAACATAGTCTAGACCCTCCTTTATACAATTCAGTAGAGAAGAGCAGTGAAATATTTCCTAAATGTAAACAGAGCAGAAAATGGCACAAGGTAGCCTTCCAAAATCAGCTAAAGAGAGGAACAAGAGGTGTGAGACTGTCTTTCGTTTTTGTGCCACCACTCACATTTTTGCTGTCCTATATTCTTCTAAGCCAGGACCCAGATCCAGCCAGACACTTGGGATAGGGTTTGTCTTGCCTAATTTCTGGCGGCTAGAAGCAAAGTCATCCTGGCATCTCCTGGGTCACTGGGGATAAGTGGACACTTCCAGCAGATGATGCCCACCCAGCCATCTCTGTCATGAGCATTTTCTCTGCTGTGAAATAGAGGCATTGCCCTAGGTTCATGGATAGGAAACCCAAAGTAAGGACTGAGCCAGCCACTGGCCCAGGGATACACAGCCACTAAGAGCAAATACGTTAACACCACGTCCCTTATTTCCATGGGAGATCCGTCCCTAGACATTCATTTTTCATCTTTGGCCTGACAATGATGGCAGGGGTCAGCATCCCCTGACTTGCAGGGCTTCATCCTTCCTTCAGCAACCATCAGAGACTTGTGAGCCTTCTTCCCACATCCTGACGGATCCTGCCGCTGCAGTGGCTGTGGGCACCTGCTGGGATCCCCCTTCTCACCTCCTCTAAGCCATGGAGTGGGAGTTGCTGCAGATGCTATCAACTTTATTTGCCTACAAGGCCTTTTGGCAAAGGTGTGGAAGACCAGTGAGCTGGGCAAGACACTCCTGTGTGCTGTATCCTGCCTTTCACAGACTTTTTCAACCTGAAACACCTTGGAGTTGCTCTGAAAGGGGTTCAAGAAAACGCTGCCATGTCTCTCTGCACTCCACATTCGCAAGTGTCTCTCTCCACAAGCATGCCTTGTCCTCTTTGCCCATGCAGTAACAACAGTACAAAGCTCCCTTTAAGGGCTTTCACTTATAGCGCTGCTGTTCACTGGGGGACCTAGCACATTCACAAAGGCAACAGGCCTCTCTACCTTCATTTCACAGAAAGGACAACTAAAATATTGAGAAATGACTGTCAAGGTTGGCCTTCCTATTAAATCATTCCCTCTTCCAGAGCTCTCTCCAGGCAGGAGTAGGCATAGTACCAGTTCTTTAAAGCATGCTCTCTATCTCTCTATGCTGCTTTGCAACAAGCAATAGCAGCACCCCTCATTAAATAACAATGTGTGCTACTTGTACATAGCACTTAATAAATAAACCAACAACCGGGCACTTTTCACATGTCTCATCCGTCGCCTTTCCCTCAGCAAGTGACACGCAGAACTTGTACACTAAGGCATGGCTTATTTTTTTTAAAACATCCACCATAAGCATTAAACAAGGAGACTGAATGTATCCCATGACTTCTGTTTTGCAGTCCTTCTCTTAATTTAGCACTATTTCAGATCACCAAATCTCAATCTCATTTCAACGTCCTTTTGGTCTTTACTATCCCATCTTAAGGTTGCATGCATAGGAGTGATGAAGCAGACGGGTGTCGATAAAAATCGCCGTGGGCATCATCACACCTTCTGGAATACTTAAATTTGAATGTATGCACTATCACAGGAATACATAATTCCCAAGTGCATAGGAATACTCAAGAAATTAGACAGCTGGCAAGAAGAGAGAGGCATTCATCTGTGAAAGTTGCTATGTCTGCTCTAAAGGTCAGGGAAAACAGCCAGAGCTTGCACTTACTTGATACCAGAGAACCCAGCTACAAGAGGTAAGTCTATAGAAACAAGCCTTAATTATTCTTCAGCACAGTTTCTAGTGTAACATCTATAGAACAGGAGAGAGGAGGGACCGCACATGACACCTTTGGGAGTAGGACCATACCTGGGATCACCATCTGCAGTCCCAGCAGACTATTGCACTGCTGTCCAGGAGGCTGCACCATAGCAGTGCAGCCATCTGAGTGATACGCAGGGTAAGGGAATCCCTATGGGGCCCTGCCTTTATTCTGGGGAAAAATTCAGCTGCTTAATCTAAAGCAGATTTTTCTGTAGAGCCGCTCCTGCAGAGCAGCTATGAGGAAGCATCAGAAGAGGTTCTGAATTTCTAATTTAAAAAGCCACTAAACTACTTGCATGAAGACTTCCTGTAATAGATCACACGCTTGCACCTGGGTAATAACTTTTTAGTGCATTTTTTGCTGTGCTTAATGACTTGTCCACAGCCTCCACTTTCAAAAATGGGAATGTCATAGCATAAATCTCAGGAGCATTATGGAAATACTATCACACGCACAAAAGGGGATTTGAAGAGCAGGTCAAACTGAACTAACAGCAGAACCCTTCAGGTGCAAAGCTGTGCACAGTCTCATCAGAAAACTGGCTCCTAGGCATGCTAGATAGCTGTAACCGAAGAAATCTTGTGTAGGGGATTTGGACAGCACTTAGTACCCATTAGCCCGAGACAGAGGGGCTAAAAGCAACTCCCCTGAGGCTCCTGTCCCTGTCATTGCCACCTCTCAGCCTGGCAGCATCATGGGCTCAGAGCACCCACACTGTGCTCGCAGAGAGCAAAGCTGAAGACCTCTCCTGGAAGACATTTCCCCAGCAGATGCCTTGGGGCAGACTGACCATCTCCTCAGATCCTCTCCCCAGGGACGAGGGCTGTATCTCAGAAGTGACGGTGTCTGATGTTAGCTGTAGCCAGGGCTCACTCACCTACTCTGACACATTCATAAGGCTCCTGGAGGTTTCCCAAGGGAAAAGAGCTGTAAACATCTGCACAGCTCTGAAACGAAATCATGCAACTGGAAAGGCAAGCAAATCAGTCTGGGTAATTAAGACAACTTATATTTAATGCTGAAACCAACTAGAAGAGGGAGAAGAAAAAAAAAAGAAAAAAAAAGCAGCTTTCTCCTAAAATTCCCTTTTGCTTTGCTTTTTACCCAGCATCATGAATTTTGCTTACACAGGGCTTAGCTAGAAATGCAAACCTAAATATGAATGACTGCTTAAAACTGCATAGCCACACAGGTTTTCTGCCCGAGTTTTGCCATGGTGTGATACCTCTGCAACACGGGAACAGCTCTGACTGTAGCATGGGCTCAGAGCACCCAGCTGATACCGGGAAGTCTAAGGCAGCTGATTCTCCTGCCTGTCTGCAGAACCTGCAGGGCTGCCACAGCAGCCAGGACAGCAATGCTAAGAGCGGTGGGCAGCCTCCTGGACTGCAGATCCACACATGTCCAGAAAAGACCTACCAGGCATGGCACCAACAGCTGTACGGAGGGATACACAACAGGAATTATGGGCTAAACTCTGCTCTCACTCGCATCAGTATAAACCCCTTTAGTTTGGTGGAGTTAAATTTGTTCTACAGCATACAGAATATTTATTTGTAATTTATACATCTTGACAGGACTTTTCTCATTTGACCATGAGGAAGTATTCACATCTCCCAACTAACCATGACAGCAAAACACTGACTGCAACAAAATGCTCTTATCATGCTCCTACTCTGTGCAAAGCCACTGAGCATCACTTCAAACTCCAGGGCTGGCCTGAGGCAGGGGATTCCTGAAGGAAAAGACCAGATTTTCCCCTTCTGCAAAGAGACAGAGGGCATCCCTGCTCACCAGCCTCCCTTCCCACAGGGCTTCTCTCTTTGCTGCTCAGTGCCAGAAGATCACGGTCACCGAATGGCACTGAAGAAGGACGCTGTGGCATTCCTGTTCCACTTCACAGTCAGGCAGAGGGCTCTGCTGGATGCACCACACCAATTTGAAATGAAGACTCTACTCGAGCGATAAGCTTGGAGGGTTTGGTGTAGGGATCCAAACAAGGGCAGCCTGTCACAGCAGAGATAAGCAGCTGAGCTGTCAGAGCACCTTGAAAACAAATCAGGGAGCAGCATCAGGAGTGAGCACAAAGATAAAACAGAGCACCCCTGCCTCCTAGCACAGTGGCTAAGGCAACGGAGATGGAGAAGCTTAAAAGTTTACCAAAGACATTACTTTATCAAGAGTGAATTTCTGGAGAGGGCATGAGGCCCAAGCTCTTGGTCATGACAAACAACATAAGAAGTGACATGGAGTCAGATGAGAACCGTTGAGTGTCCTCTTTTCAGCACTGTCCTACAGCACATGCTTAAGAAAACTGCAAGGAAAAAAAAAACCCAGGCAATAAAGAGTGATCTTTTCTCCTTCAAAAACAGAAAGCTCCATCCACACTTCTCATACTCTGAGCTACTGCAGGACCCTTTGCACTAGTCCTGGAGAGGATGCTCTGCAAGGATGGATATTTAACCTCCAAATGAAGGCACTTGCAGAGTCAGAAGAGCAGCCCGCACCTCTGTCCCTTCCTGGGCATGCCAAAATGCCCAGGCAGGCTGGCCAGATTCACCCCCAAACGGTTATTTACTGCTTTTTAACCCAGATGGTTCAGCTGAGTTCAATGCACCCGATTCTCACTACTGTGAGCCAGGGGAGGAGACTTATCTGCATGCTGAAACACGTCTGGGTGAAAATACAGCATTTATTTACAAGGGACATAGGATCTTGCTGTTGTTTGGGTCTTTCTGTTTTCTTTTGTTCTGCTCACATCAGAAAAAGGTGATATGATAAGAAGACAAATCGCTGGTACAGCCCATCAGCACTGCTACAAGCACAGGTCACTGTTTAAATATATCTAGCAGCCTCTTCAGAGACCGTAGGACAGGGGTGTTGTGGCTGGACCTTTTGTGCTACAACCAGAGCCCTCGGCAACCTTGTTCTCAGGCCGTGCAAACAGCAGCATTACTAACGCAGCTCCTGGAAGGGCAGGGTTGGAGACATGCAGAGCCACCTCACTCTGTGCTTTGCAGAGGGCAGACATCAGGACAACGTGCAGGGAAGAAGAGTGGCATAAAACCCCCAAAGATCTGCAAGAATAGAATTCCATCACGAAAAGCAGCAAAATCCCACTCACACTGGGATTTGGGATATTTTGTAGAGGCATCTGCAGGTTACAGCATAATACAAAGGCTTTTTCTTACACAACTTATTAAAAGCACTACTAATAATACACTGCAAGCCTGATCTGAAATAACCCTTGCTATTTCAGGTCTGGCTTTCTCTAGTACTGTGCCATCCTCTGTCCCCGTGCTGAGGCAGATAATCCTCACATGAAGGGATTGGTCTTAAAATGTCAGGAATCCAACATGGAGCCTGAGAAGAAATAGAAGACTGGTATTTACTGCCGTCCCAAGAGTCACACTCTTCACACACGACTCATCTGATCGCTTGGTACACGTGGCTCCTAACCTTGCTGCTACTCTGCCTCTTTCAAGATCTACAAACAGGATTCAAACTCTGAAGTCACTAAGATGCTTTCAAACATCTTATTTGCAAAAACTGCTGGTTTTGCACCAGGGAAGACAAAAGGCGAATCCCTCACAGACCTAGACCAGTGCTTTTGGAAATCCTTCCCTGGCTGGGAAATTACTTTTTTCTATTAGGGATGCAGAGCCCAGGTTTGCACTCCTGGCACAGCATCGAGCTGAAGAGCAGCCACTGCCACCAGTGTGCTGTGGCCTTGGTGTTTTAGCTGAGGGCTGGCATTTCAAGGACATGTGAGAATACAGTGAACAACTCCATGAGTCATTCTGAGGTAGAAAGATGTGCTACAAGGTCATCTGGCCCCGTGACGCTCTCAACCTCCCCAGGACATAGGGCTGTCATAAAAAAGGGAAATCTTCCAGTGAATCATACTGTTCAAATGACATTTTTTTTCCCCTGATGTGTGTGAGATATTTAGTCTTTTCCACCCTGAAGAGCCTCCATGTGATGGCAAAACTGAATTTCAGGCAGTTTGAAGAGTTACAGTTTAATCTGAGAAAATACTGCCTGTTTCCAGAAGTGTATTCACCGCATCTTCTGAGTACAGGCACTTAACTTGCATTTCTGTTTTTTGAGCCTCTGAGATAGAGAAGTTTTGCAATGTACAGGGGTAACCTGCTTCAGTATTTACACTTTCATAGTGCTGAGACTCCAAGTCCTCGCAGCGTGCTCCTCACCCCCAGGCCAGGCAGCATCCCCTGCCAAAGCACATAAAACCTGGGATGCCTGGGGAGCGAGCTCCCCTGGAGAGCAGTCCAGCACACTTTTGCTGATCTAGTTCATTTATCAATGAGTGCTTTGCTTGTGATGAAAAGTACACAAGCAAACATGGTGCAAATGATCTCGTTGAGAGTGACGTTGTCATCTAAAGAGACTCTCCAGAAGGCTGTTTTGGCCAACCATGAATCTTTCTATCTGCAAGGCAGCACAGATCAAAAATGCAACAAATTCTTACTCTGAGCTGTTTCTATTACTGCCCTCATCACTGGAATACCCAAAGGCCTTCAGGTCTTGTATCAAGCAAAACGACAAACACGTCACATCTGGTTCATTCTCTCCTTCTCTTCTGAAGAGGAGAATGTAAGTGCCGTAAATTGCTTTCATAAGGCTTTGATGTTCCCTGTCTGGGCTATTGTGTCTGGGAGGGGAAGCAAGGTGAAAGAAGCACTTCTAATGCAGAGAAGAAAAAAGGACAAGCTTTCTTTGATGGTCTCTGGTCTCTGTTGGAGGTAATTCTGGAGCCTTGGCTTGGGTGGCCTTTGGGTTTGGAAGTAAAAAGCCCCAGGACCCTCAAGGAATGCAACTGTCAAACCTACTCCTCTCCTAAGGCTTTTCCATAGGCTACTCCTGTGATGGAGCAAGTGATGGAGCATCCCAAGTGATGGAGCAAACCAGGAGACTTCAAGCCTGACTCACACCTCTACAGGAAGCCAGTGCAGAGAGAGGATGAGTGTGATGGACTTGCATAACTCATATCACGCCACAGCATTCAGCATTGGCTGTGTTTTCCTGAGGGCTGATGGCTTCATGCCCAGACACTGTACATTTCATTATGATAAAAAGACCCACTCAATTAAAGAGCTCACTCCTGCAGCCCTTATTTTCAAAACAACACTTGTATAAAGTCCTATGGCTGACAGCAAGAAGGTTTGTGTACGGAACAACAGACCCTTTGAGCAAAAGTGGGATGAACAGACCAAGCTAAATAAGCACATGTAATCCAGCAGAAGTGTGCTTTTCAGTACGGGTAGTAGTAATTTCCCCTAAATAGAGCCCAACTTTCTCCACCGAAGCAACAATAATACCTAAAATAGTGACAACTGCAGGTTCTTATGGAAATTTTCTTCCAAGCACAGCTCTCCCACTCCCTCCGCTGAAGCAGATTTCAAAGCGTTTTGAAAAGTAAGCCAGGCTGCAGCACTTTCCCTCATTGGAATATTGTTTTTAAACCACCTACTGCAGATTCCTGCTCTTCCAGTACAGCACAGGGTGCAAGGAATCAGCAGTTTCTGTGCCTCTGTGGGAGGACAACCACCCAGGGAAGGCAGCCTGCCTTTGGCTCTGCTCTCCTCCTGCCTGCATCAGCCAGCCTCGAACTGTTTGCCTGCAGTGCTCGTGCACTTGCATGTAATGTGCCGGCTGTTCTTGGCTTTCCTTCCACAAGCTTGGGAAGCTCCTGGTGAAACACCCCTCAGGACCGGTCACTTGGAGGGAATGGGATGCAGGAACAGAGAGGGAATATCCCAACAGCATCCCCTCCTGCACTGCTCCCCACCCCCAGAAGAGGCTTTATATTACCTCAGCAATTCTCCACTGTGAGGAGGCACACCGAGAATTTCATTTAAGTGTGAAAACTCCGCAGTGAACCAGAGGAAAACTGCCTCAAATCCATTTCAAGTTAACTAATTCCACAAATCAGAAAGGAAATAAGCTATTCGTCATTTTCTCCTTCCAAATTAACAAAAATTAAGCACTAATAGCAGGCTTATAACAAGAAGTATGGGGCCAAGGCTGGAGATTTGGAGACCAGGTCAAAGAGGACAGAACAAGACTCTGCCCTTGAACTGGACCAGGGCAGAGTGGCTTCAGATAAAGCTTCTACTGAGTGACTTGAAGCTTTCCCCAGCTCCTCTCTTCCACCTCTGGCTGTGCTGCTGGAGCATGCCCCTGCCAGCTGTTTCCCTTTCTTGTAGGACGCTGAAATACTCTCTGATAGTGAGGATGAGCTTATGTACATACATCTGATGGCACTAGTTCAGATGGACACTCAGACAAGCATTTATCTAAGCACATGCTTAACTCCATCCCTATTTAGCAAAGTACTTACGTATAGGCACAAATTTATGTCTCTATGGCTACAAGAGACATAAGCCTGTTATTAACACTTTTTTTCATCAATCAGGGCTTATGTGCCATTCTTAGTCACAGGACAACGCTCTGCATACGTGGAAGGCCATGTTTCTCCTCCGTTTCTCAGAGTCTCCTCTGGCCTCACCATGCAGGAGCCAGAACTATCTGCAGAAGCTCAGCAGTGCAGAGATGGGGCAGAGGAGAGCATGGTGAAGAGTGCAAAAGGCAAAGCAAGACTTACGTTGGCTTTGAGGCTTCAGCCTGGTCAGTCTGCAGTTTCTCCCCACCTTCAACTTCCATGGTACAGTACACAATGCGGTTGGGGGCCAGCGACTTCAGCCCCTGCACCTCCATGATGACAACCTGCGGGGCAAAGAAAGAGGAGTATAAGAGGAGCATCCTCCTTCAGATCTCGCTCTGGCTGCTGAACCCACGGTATTAGCCAGCGCTGGGGTTCTCCACATGCTGCTGGATGTTCCTGGTGGCGGGTGGGCAGGGACGGTGGCACTGCCCAGGCTGAGCAGGGACTGTGGCAGCCAGTGAGGTCTGTATGGAGACCAGGAGGTCTCCCTCTGGCTGCACACAGGCTAGTTGAATCCCTTAGGTACCCAGGGCTGTACCAAGCTTCAGGAAATGAGCCTCACAGACGTGGTCCTGCCCCACTTAAAAGTACCTTAATATGTGAAATCCAGAAAAAAAGGGCACAGCTACTCAGCTTGTGCCAAAAGCCTATTTTCAAGATTAAGAGAATGGTTTGGATTTGACCTTCGAAGATCATCTAGTCCAACCCCCCTGCCATGGGCAGGGACATCTTTCACTAGATCAGGTTGCTCGCAGCCCTGTCCAACCTGACTTTGAACAATTCCAGGCATCCACAACTTCTCTGGACAACCTGTTCCAGTGTTTCACCACCCTCATTATAAACATTTTCTTCCTCACATTCAATCTAAATCTACCCTCTTTCAGTTTAAAACTGTTGCCCCTTGCACTGTCACTACAGGCCTTGGTAAAAAATATTTCTCCATCTTTCTTATTAAGAAATCACCATCTAAGTTTCTTGCAGGTAATTACCTTTTTTTTTTAAAGGTGATAAATGCTGTTAACCACATACCTTAAACATTTCTACAAGAAACACTGTGGGAGCTTCTGTTCGTGCTTTATTACAGCTACCTATGAAGTATATACACAGGGCTTTAAAATTCCTCTCCTCAGGTCTTCTGATCTGTTCCTGCACTGAGGATCCCTTCCCTGGCACACAGAGCTCTGCAGACCCTCTGATGAGCACACATTTTTGACAGAAGCTCTCTTGCAGCAAGAGTTTCATGCACAGAGTTGTGCACAGACCTGCCAGCTCCTGAAGTCAGTGCTTCGCTGAGCTTCTGTGTCCCACCGGATGGGGTTCAGCTGGAGCAAAGTGTTTGAGATATCCCACTGTAAAGGGCAAGTCCCTTTATGCACAGCTATACACGCTGCACAGGCTTTTCCAACACAGAGGTCTACTGCTTTTTGATAGTTCCCTGCTCCTCCATACAGGAACACTTAGAAGTCAGGCTTTATTTGATGCTGCTATAGAAGGCACCATCTCTGAGTTCGTAGCCCTATCTTAAAATAAGATTGAACTGAATATTATAAAGATGGTTTCAGACATCTAATGAGTTAAACTCTGAGACTGGACAACCAGCGTCATTAAGTTCTGCATTGGCGTGATATATATAACAAGAGACCCCTTAGGAAGAGAAACAGGAAACTACACAAAAATAGAATTTTCTAATTTTTCTTCATCCTACATTTTTGATCCCATCCTGGTACTTGTTTTGACAGTGTAACATAAACCCAGTCATTGACAGACAACAACAATTCTGTATGGCTGTTCTGATGACCACTTGGAGGAAACGTCTTGCCTAGACCGCAAATATGTTTGCACAGAACAATTAAGTTGGCTGAAAACAGCTACTCCAGCAACACTGCTTCCAGGACCAATTCAGCTTGTGTTGGAGCTAACGGCAGGTCCCTGCAGCACCCTGCCTTTCCCTGGGCTGTACAGACAAACTGCTCGACAAAGTGCTGAGCAGAAAGTCAGTGCTCAGCACAGAGCAAAGAGCAAGCCAGCAATACACAGTATTTCCACACAAACTGCAAGCCAGTCTGTTGGGTGCATTCAAACCCCAGCAATTTTTAATAATTCTCCAAAGAAGAAGCAAGGCTTGCAGAGAAATACAGTGACACCCTAACCGGCAATAATTAAACACACTGACATTTATGGTGTTGCATTATTGTAGTTTTTGGGAACAATACAGGCTCAGTAAGAAGCCACATGAAGAGGTCAGTTTACAATGCAGACTTCAGAGCCATTTGGTATACATCAGCAGGAAACGCCGGACAGTTTGTCTCACACGGTTTGCTCCAACAAGACAGTGAGACACCAGAAGGGACACAGTGGTTTGACCACAGGCAAAGCTTCTGGTAACTCGGAGAGGAGCTGTTCCTCATGGAGATCAGAAAGGGATTTCCATGGAACTCTCTCTGCCTAACTTAAGTTGGAACTGAGCAGAAGTCGGCTGCTGTGATTTTTATTCCCACAAACTCTGCACACTGTCATATAAGTGAAGCTTACCTCCAGGGAGAACGACAACACGACATCTGACTTGGAAAGCTGGTTCTCATTTTCTTCTCCCATGTCAATTATTGAGGTGTTGTGACTGCGTTTCAGCTTCTGCAGCTTGAACTCGGAGCCTCCTTTAGATACAGGCATGCTCTCTAAGTTTGCCATCAGGAGATTGACAGATGACTTCAGCTCCTCAATGTACATGTTTTCCATTTCTTTGGACACAAACTTCGGAAACTTGCGCTCCTTGGGTTTGGAAATAAAAACAACAGAATGAATTGTGGTGACAATCAGCAACCACTTGTTGCACTGGGAGAATCCCCCAGGAGCATCTGCAGAGAGGTTTGCGAGCAGGCAACTCCCACAAACCAGATGACAAATTACAGCTTCCCCCTGTGTAATGTAGGAATGTTACTGTTAGCTTCCCATAGAATTACTACTTGGTACTTATCCAACTTTACTGTTTCTTGCATGCACTTGTATTTCATTCATTTTTCTATCTGCAAATGGCCGCCTTCATCTATATGTATTCACAATTACAAACACTCCACGCCAGATCTCAGCTGAACTTTGTGACTGACAGCAATTTACTAATGATTCAAAGGATGCTGACAGTTAGGGACTTGTTTTCCAGTCTCCCAAATGTGCCAGCTCTTTTTAAAACACTTCTGAGCATTGCTCCATTAGTTTTCTAGGTGTGAAAGGAGCCCAAGGAGGGAAAATCAGCAATGTGAGGACAGGAATATGTGGTCCCAACTGGAAGAAAGGGTAAAACACCCTTTCCACTACTTGCCAGGACACATGTCTCCCTCCAACAAGACCTCCTTTCACTCTGAGACCCTCCGATGCTGCTTGTTGTAAACAGGACACTTAAACATTAAAACCAAAGCTGACAATGAGAGCAAAATGTGATGTGCCCCAAAGTGTGTTCTCAGCTTTGAACTGCTGCCCACGCTCCAGCTCCGTTAGGATCGCTAGTCCAAGCCCTACATCTCCTGACAACTCTGCCCACGCCCTGAATCTGCTCAGGATTCGAACATCTCCGAGCGCGTTACGAGAGACTGCGCAAGGCGTACAACAGCGAGGCAGCATCTGCAGCCAGGGAACTCCAGGCTGATGTGCAAAGTGTCTTAGTGGCAATTCATAATATTGTAAAAAGCAGTTCGTAAAATGTATGCTAGAAAAGAAAACAAGGTCATGTTTCTTCTAGAAGACTGTCATCAGGCTGCTGAAAAAAGTACCCCACTGCACTAGCTTTTGCATCAGTCCTCAACAGCTTACCCATTGCAAGCTCATATCAGCACTTGCACCAAGCAGTTAAAATATAGTCTTCTGTTTCCAGTCTCAACCTTCAGAAGCAAATTCCTCAGGTAAATTAGACCTGGCGTAAGATAAACTACCTAATCAGTCTGGTTTATTGTCTATGCGTTATATAAGTTGCAAGCCACCCCTAGGAAAAAAAAAAAACACAACTGTTTTGTAGATTTTGAGAACTGCTGTTGAAGTGATGGTGTTCAAACATTATTGCTTTTTCACCCTGCTGCTATCCACCTCTCCAGGGACTGCAATTTTGGCACTGCCCCCACAAACCTCTTCAGAAGTGCAGGAAGGACTGAGACGTTGCACTGTGTGCCAGCAGCAACTTCTCATACTAAGGCTAAAACCAGGCAGTTTGAAGTGATGCGTAACAATTTAACTGGGACTGGGTCTGATGATGGAAATGCAGAGATGCAGATGTGGTCCCAAGTTACCCATAAGACTGGAGACAGACCTGGGGGAAGTCTGGAGGAAGACACAATCAAGGGATACAGACAACAGCAAGAAAGGATGCTAGTCACCTTCACATGTAATTGGAGCAGGGAGAGGACCAGAAAGGGGACAAGTGGAGAGAAGCAGAATGAATAGACTGCAAGGAATGACCAGTCCAGCAGGCTGAAGCAAGTGGGTCCAGCCCCAGATGGACATATTGCTCTGGCGTCACCCCAAGGTCTCATTTAGTTGCCCCTACACGTGCTCTTCCTTGCCCTTGAGGCCAGGTGACTGGGTGGGGGGAAAAGCACCACAGGACAGTAGAGCAGTTGCTACTTCAGAGAAAAATACACCTCTGCCTTGGCATCACTAAGCTCTTAGCTGAAATGCTGCTCACATTTAGCTGCTGGAAAAATACAACGCACAGAGTGAAAAGCCTTTCCAGACTGAGCTTTAAAACACTTGCTTGACTTTGAGTGTGATCCTCAAGCTGGCTGTCTCCAAGGCTGGGCTTAGGTGCTTTGATGGAGTCGCACTCAGTGGGGGACTCTGCCTAATGCTGCACTGGCGCTGTGCTGAGATGCACTCTCCTGGGCACACGAGGAGGTAAAAAGACCCAGAGCTGTGCCCTGGTTTCCAGATGCAGGACCTGGTCACTGAGGAAAGTTGGCATGCATGGTGACTTGTTCGGGGTCACACGACCGGTCAGATGAGGTCTTGCAGAGCCACCAGTCCTGCAGAACTGCGATCCCAGGTCCTGTTAGACTCCACAACCTTCGTTGCCTCTGAAGTACAAATGTCCTAGTGTGAATTACTTAATTTATTAACGAGACGCTAATTTGCCTTTAGCATGGAATCTCCAAGACGGCCACCTCAGGGCCGGTTTCACAAGT
Organism: Scopus umbretta; assembly: GCA_013400535.1. Classification (NCBI taxonomy): domain Eukaryota; kingdom Metazoa; phylum Chordata; class Aves; order Pelecaniformes; family Scopidae; genus Scopus; species Scopus umbretta. The sequence continues at coordinate 38,350 of VZTL01040630.1, forward strand.
ACAGGAAGTCTCCCTGTGCAGCAAATCTGCATTAAAAGCTGCAAACTGGAGATAAAATTGGAAATGCTATCCTTTCATTGAGCTCAATTGTGAGCCTGCCCTGTGCTAGAGGGAAAGTAGCCTTGCCCAGAAAGAAAAATACAGAGAAGGATTCAAAAGGTCATTTGGATGCCTTCAAAAGATGGCATTCATGGGTCTGAAAGAACAAGGTTTCTCGGAAGCAGGTGCTGGTAGAATATGACATTCTGGAGAGAAGGCCTGCAGCAGTAATGTGAAGGAGATTAAATATCAGTACCTGCCAAACTGGACCGCAGGTAAGTCACTTTTACTCTAAACCACCCCCCAAGCTGCACAGCTGTATTTTGAAGGTTGAATTCTGCACAGGGAAATGTCAGGTTATGTTGAGGACCTTGCCCTCACTGTCTCTCGCAGGGCCAGCAGTGGTATGGTTTGTTTTCAGCATCCTTGGGGGAGGAATGGAAATGGCAAATTCTCGTTTGCAAAAAATAATTCATGAAGCTGCAGTCTCTGCTGGCTGCTACTGAACCATGCATATTGTTGTCCCACATGCCATAAGCAGAAAATGAAACAACAAAACCAGGCAATATCATTCTGGCACCCAGTGCCTGGCTACCCATCTCAGAATCAGAGCAGCAGCACTCTGCGCCGGGGCTTATGTTTTGCCGCAAATAAAAAATACTGTAGGTTTTCTTGAGAATAAAATGGCAAAGGGCCAAATGCTGAACAAAGGAGCTGCAGTCGGTTTGCTGCTTTGCTGCGCCATCATTTGGCCACGTGGTCCTTGGCCATCTTACTGTTTTTATCAGTGAAGTGGGAAAAACCAGAACGTGCCTCCCCAAAGATGCCACAGCAGTCTCTGTTTAACAGAAGCATTAGTAAGGAGTAATTGCACAGGTACTACCAGCATCCTTGCTAAGGCCTGACCATAAATGAACAGGCTCTGCTTTTCACACTCGGGGATCTCAGTGTGGTTGCAAACAGCTCTGATATTACCTTTCTCATAAAACCCCAGCATTTGGGACAGCTCAGTGCCAGGAGGACTGCTGCTGAAAGGCAGGTCCCTAGCCTGAGCTACATCTTCCTGATTAGACCTTTTACTTTTCCTTCTAGTAATGGTTTCTTGATTACCAAGAACAGACAGATAGATCATTCACAACGACTTCGGCCCCACTGGGGCTTTATCTGTGACTCCGAGCATCTGATTAGAGAGAAGGATAAAATCTCGGCCAGACTGATGTCAACAGGATCCAGGGTTTCTCTCCATCTGTGGTCCACCAGAGGCCACGTAAATCTGCACTGTGTGAGGGTGTGATTTGCTCCTAGGGAGGTGCCTCCTTTCAGAAGGGTCTCTGGGGAGTTTAGCCAAATGCTTGGTTAGGAAAACTGTTGTGAGGTCCTGTGTCTCCTGCTCCAGACAGCAGTGATGTCCGCACGGTGCAATGCTAGCCTGACTGCTCTCATGCAAAGCGTGAACATGTTTGGGACAGCACATCTGAAGTACCTTTACTGAGGCAGCATCTACCTACAGGCAGGGAACTGTGGCTCCCAGCAGCCCAGCAAATGGCACAAACATCTTTAGGGCAATTCCTCACTCCTTTTTACATTCCATCACCCACCTTATTGCCCAGCATATAAGTTTGACAAAGAGGGCTTAGATGTGCACTTGCAAATCTAGCTGGAGTGCTTCGGGACAAATTCTTCCCCACTGCTGAGGATTCGTAAGGGATTTTATGGGTACGTAAACTGTCCCAGCTCATCAGGACATTCCAAGAAATGCACATCACAACAGCTTCATCTCTACTTGCTCCTTTGTTTGTCATTAAAAATCTGCACATTTTTAACTGGTGACTACTGGGAGAAGAAACCTGTGAGGGAAGGACAGGACCTGGGGGCTTGGGGGCTGCTTCAGACTACTTTTGTGCTTCTATATGATGAGCTTGTTAATAAGGAAGACTTTTTTTTTTTTTTACCTTGGCAATTTGCTCTGCCATCTGAAGACGTCCATCTAACTCGCGTCTGATCTGTGCTGCTTGCTCATCCGGGTTGTCCAGCTGTATAAAAACAAAAACGAAATCAAGGTGAAAAATTAACCAATGCAGCACCTTTACACTTTCTTCAGGCTGACCATCTGCATTATGTTATCAATTAAGTATAGCATAGAGGGAGCGGTGACGGGCCCTGCTCTGGGACAGGGCCCCTCACAAAGGACACACACAGTGTTTACCAGGTCCCAAGACAGACACGACCAGGGAACTGTGCAGACCCTGTTTTGATGCCTGCCCAGCTGCCTCCTGGAGCTGAGCATCCTCACCCTGAGGTCTAACACCCACTTTGCCCTGCAAGCCAGTCTGGCAGCAAGCCTCACTGGTGACTATCTGAACCCCTGAAAAGCAGGGTGCCCTCCAGAGGCTATGACTTTGCTGGTGCTTGGGAAGCCACAGCCCCCCTGCACTGGGGCAGACACACGGCAGCTCCAGATCACCAAGCTGAACACCCCTGGCCCCTGCTTGCCACCCAGAAAAAGACAGAAGGCGACTCAGCACAATAATGTTTGCTTATTTTCTTTCCCTTTTCCCCCATATTGCTGCATCCCTGTGCTACCACCCAATTTGTGCAGTTGGTTTTCCTGCTGCCTTCAGCTGAGATCTTTTCATTTCTTTTTTTTTTTCAACACACTGCCCACAGCCCTGTGGTTCAGTGTTTGGCATCTGCCTGCCCCTGAAATGTCTTCTGAGGGTAAAATGTTGTTTCTGCCAGTTAAGCAAGCAATTACAGCACACATGGAAGAGGCACAGTGACTGCTGCGAGCAGTTTCCCTTTGGTAGGACTCGGGGCAGATCTGATATTTTTAGTGGGAATACATGGACATAAATTACAAAACAACAAAAAAAGCACAAAATCAAACCAGCCCCTGAAGAAGTCGATAGCTGCTGTAATGAGGTGGCAATTTTAGAGCTGCTTTCCAGAATCTAACCGCTCTTCAGACTCCTTTGGGGTCATTTTGGCCACAGCACAAGGCTAGAAATGTGCAGCAGCGAGGTGGTCACGGTGCCGCTCCACCCACCAGGCACAAAGCCAAGCTCAGCCTGGGGCAAAACCTCACAGTTTTCATTCACCTCCTCCTGCAAACGTGACTTCAGACAAAAGGGCTGGCTCCTCCATCCAAATGCCACCTTCCTTTGCAAAGTATCGGCTACCAGCCACTGGTACCTTCTGATTACCAGCAAGCCACTGCAGGTCAGCCCTCCCGCCGACTGCTATACATAAATGAGCTTTATTCACTGGCTTGGGGTTGCGCTAACCACCTCCTTAGGTTTTATCCTCCTCTGGAGACAAACTGCTTGACAGAAGAAAGGCTCAGCTGGTGCAGTGCAGTCTGGAAAGCTACAGCTACAGCGACAACAAAAGTTTCAATTCTCAGACTGATGAATGAGGAGCTCGTCCATTAATGCTCCCTGGATGGGCTGAAATATGCTGCTTTCCCCCAGACTCGCCGCTTTCCATGGCATCTTCTCATCTGTCTGCCTGCACACCCTGCGTCTTCCCTCTCTCGCACACGCTTGTGTGCTGGCGTGTATTTGCATATTGCTCCACCACCGATGATTTTCCAGAGAGCTAACATTCATTACGGCTGACATCGAGGGAAAGTACATTTTTGATTACTTTCTGAAAGCCTCTGTTACTGATTTAATTCAAGCAGTTAAACTACAAAGTGTCCTGACCATGATCCAATTCCACTGAAGCTTCAGAGATCTCTGCTGTGGCCACCCAGGTTTCATTCACACCAGCTGCACCACATAAGCTGCTGCCTTCATCTTGGTATTCCTAATTCCCAAAACAGTAGAGAGCCATGGACCACCTGCACCTTTTGGGATCAGATGTCCCCGTTAATTTCTCCATGAACAAATGCATCACACAAGTGACCTCCACCGACGTGCAAGCGTCTCTCAGAGCTGCTTCATTAAGGGTAGGAAATGTACAGTCCCAGATTTCAATTTCTTTGCAACTCTGAAAGAGGGGGCATTATTTGAATTCCATCCGAGCTACAGTAGTTGAGGTTAATCACACACCACCCAAAATAACTCACACGCTAAATTTAGAAGTCAAGGATGCTGCTGTGGAGAAGAGCTGTTTCTGCGGTATGATAATGACACGGCAAACTGCCTCACGCTTTCTGTACTATCTTGATTTTGCAGACGTTTTCCAGTGATGCTACAGGTGGGTGTCAAAAACCATGTCAAGGTAAGGTCTGACTGCAGAAGATTATTTTTCTTAAGAGGCAACAAGCATCCTAGGCAGCCTCCTCGGTTGTGGTCGAGTGGGTAAGATACCGCTTTTCAGGGCTGTGCTTCCCAAGATTAATTAGTGATGCCAAGCCAGGTAACCTGGTATTTAAAGGAAACAAAAAAAATCCATCTTTCCAGGGTTATTTTCAATGACTCTGCATGATAGCTCCATGGCGAAAACTGATCTTTGGGAAAGCAATCGCAGTCTGTTGTAGCCAATGTAACATTTTCTTCTTGTTATCTACGGAACGGTACTAACGAGGCAGCCCCTGCCTGCAGTCCCTCCGTGTCCTTCTGGCACGTGCAAGCAGACCTCTTGTGACTAAGAGTAGCAGCCCAACAGCTCAACCACTTCTGTTCCTGAGCCTGGGAAGGGCTCCTGCTGCCGTCAGAGCAAGCCAAGTACCTTTTACACAGTCATAACACTATATAGGGCCATTAAGAGAGTGATGCTGGTGCCCATAAAATATACTTTACTTGTGAAATAAGGCAAGGGGCAAATGTAAGGCATGCTATCTAAGCAAGACCGAACATCCGCATAAGGCATCACAGACCCTAATATCATTAAAACTCAGTTTCTTAACTAGAGAATCAGCTATTTATTTTCTGCCATATGTATGCCCACTTTATATTCCAATACTTGACAGCCAAATATAGAAATTATTTACAAAGTCAAGGAGAAATTGAATTAGTTTCGTTCTGCGTTATGACTATGTTATGGGTGTGCTATGAATAAAGCAAAGATGTAAATCATAAGGTTGTCCTAGTCAATTAAATGTGAGAAGTATTATAAATTTCAGTATATATATGATTTGTCATACGCACTGGGCTTTTCTTCAGCAGCATGCCACAAATATCTGACGTACATAATTTGCAATTCTCAGCTGATCATTACCCAACTGCCTGCTGGTAAATTAGGTGTTTTCATATGTCTACCCGCATACGACATTAGTTCTTTCTGCTTGCCCTGCAGAGGTTATCTACATTGGTGTAACAGTTGCTAAAGTAAAACAATAAAAATAAAATACAATTACGTAGATCAGATTCTGAGTGGAACCCAAAATTTACCAGAACCGCAGCCAGCCTGTCACTGAAGGCACCACAGGGCATGTGGCTACTTTAACCCCTGGTGACAGCTCAACTGCAAGAAAAAGATCTTGCAAGAGACATTTTTTTTACATATAAGCTGCTAATAAGGGATAATTTTTAATAGGCACTAGTAAATGAGAGAAAGAGGTTAAAAATGTTCATCATGCGATTTTGACAGTATTAATCCCAGTAAGAACCAGTCGCTGGTCTGCAGAAGAAACCCTTTGCTTCCACGACTGTAAAACAAATTCACTGCAAGACTTTTCCTCATGTTATCCTGGAGGGATGGAAGATAATCTCACTACACCTTTGAAACGCAGAGGCAAACAAACCAACCTAATGAAGTCATTAGATCTGCAGTAAGACGCACAGGCACCTACCAAATCCACAGGTAAGCTATTTGGTTGGTGTGTCAGAGCTCCCACATATCACCCAACGTGAGCTGCGTAGTTTTTAAAGCCAGGAGCTCTGGCTCACCACAGAAAACTCCGGAGGCAGTTCAAGGACATTAATGGTGTTAAGAGAGATTTTAAATTCCTGTGTTTTTGGAGTTAATGTGTTATATATCTAAAACTCCAGCTTCAGTTTATCACAGCTTGGAGCCAAAACATGTCGATCGCAGCCCTGGCTCTGAACACGATGCTGGGGCGGCCGCAAGCTGCCCTCCTCTTCCCTTCTTTGTGATGCCCAAAGCCATTTTGCACAGTTTAACACCTCAAACCAACCTGCCCGCCCGGGGACCGAGCAGGGTACAGCCCTTGTGCTGTTGGCCACAGCGAGAGGGCTGCAGCCGGGGCTAACTCGCCCAGCCTGGGGACGCTGCCAGCGGCACAAGTGACATGCCGTATGCAGCAGTCGGCCGGTCGGTCAGGGAAGAACAAATCCAGCCATGCCACCAAACGCGTATTGATGGGGCACGCTGCCAACAAATAAATACGTGCGAGTTAAATACGACACGGGATTTATACCCGTGCTCTGAGCTCAGCAGCGTTGGAAATAACGTTGTTGTAAGCTGCTATGGTTTATAATGAAATAAGGGTGTTGCAAGCTACAAGGGTTTATAATGACAGGATGCAACATACAGATACAACTTTCAATGATCAGCCTGGCATTTACGCCACTCGCCGTGGATGTGACAGGTACTGTCAGCATAATTGCCATCAGCCCCAGCCAGAAACCATTGGGACCATTTATATGGTTTAACCCCTCCCTGTCAGCCAGTGCTAATGCTGATCCCTGCTTCCCAGCAAGGGCAGCAAGTGTCACAACATCCCCACTCCCAAAGCATAACCGGGGCCTGTCTGAAAGATCCCCTCCCTTCGAGAAAGGTTACGCGGTGGTGAATCCAGCCTTTCTCCCCTGTGCCACGCACTCCTGCAGAAGACAAGCCATTTGCAACGGGGTTCTGGAAAGCCACACTTTAAATGCTCTGGCAATGCAAACGCTGAGCTGCAGCAATCCGCTTTGCGCTGCATCGGAAACAGAAACAAACACAGCTCTTCAGCTTCTGGAAATGAAAGCATTTAGTCCAAGTCTCCATGAAATCTGCAGCCACCACCTGTGCCGTTTTTCCCCTGCAGCAGTGTCGGCACCCAGGGATGGGTGATCACCTACACAGCTGAAGGCAGGCACAGACGGGCTGCTGCTGAGCAGAGGCTGCCTTGGCTGGGGGCACTGTCAGTGGTCTCCGACATTAATTTTCTCCATCCCTGTGTCCAGCACAATACCATGTAGCTGGGGGGTCTGAAAATACCACTTTGTGAATTATTTACCCTGGGTGGAGGGCGAGGACAAAAGCCGTGACCCACTCATGTCCTTCCTAAGCCTGGCTTAAGTCCTCCCAAAATAATTAACGCAGCCAAATACCCGTGTCATGTACAGTTATAGGTGCCAAAAGCCTCAAAGAGAAAGTTTCAAGGAGCTCATCCTTTGACATGCTGGGAGCTCTGTAGCTCAGCAAATGGTTGATTAAGTATTTCAAAGCAAACACGCTGCATGTGAAGGCTGAACAAGATCACAATATGGGTGACAATTTTGCAGCTTTGATGTAGGGCTTTAGGAGAGATCTTTGTCTCATAAAAGGGGGTTCTGCTTTGTGATGCACAATGAGAGAAAATACTGAAAAATTCATAAGTCCCCATCAATTGATAATCTATTAGTCCAGGCGTACTCACAACTTATGGCATCTGGCACCATGTTGCTCTCCAGCTCAGAGAAGCATGTGGCCCTGAAAGTGACTCATTGCATGGAAGCCCACGGTTTCTTATCGGAAAACCACTGTTCTAGAAGATAAAAGTGATGTGAGACAGGACAGAGTGGCACCATGAAGCGCATGTGGCTTCCTAAGACACTCCATGCCACTGTCATGGATTGATCCGTAGCATCCTTTTCCCACTAACCGTAAATATTCTTCTGCACAAGTGGCAAAAGGGCAGAGCGAGGGAGGCAGCCTGGTGCTTGAGGCCCCAACCCCTGCCCACGTCTCTGAAGCAGAAAGCGGAGGAGGATCTGAACACTCCCTCTCTCGACTGCAGCTGGGATGCTGACCTCCCTTTCCAATTGGGAACGCAAACAACGCTAAGCTGCCTCGGTAGTGTAAGTCTCTAATGCCCTGGGCAACACGCTAATCCTCTGTGCAGCAAATTGCAACCCAAGGACTGCTGGCTGCCTTGGGATCTGAAATGGGAGTGAGGAAGAGGAAGCAAGAACAGCTTCCCCGTGTCACGCACCTCCCTGTGTCAGCAAAACCAGTAGCATCGGCACAGCCCAACTGTGGATTCAGCAACTGTCACTCATGTGGTTCAAGAGAGGATTTTGGAAGAGCTGGAGGGAACCGGCAGGACACATCCTCTCCATCAGCCCTCTGCACCACAACACTGTTCTATCCCCACGTGTCCCAGGAGGATCGCTCTCCTGGTGCCCCTGCACAACAAGGCTACCTCTCCTCTGGCCAGTCAGACTTCCCCAAATCATTCTTTTAGGCTCAGAGTCATGCAAAATATTTCTAGCACAATGTAAAATTCCCCTTAATTCAAGGAATTACAATCTGCACCTATTACTTCACCAAACTTTTTCCCTCCAGCTCCTCACACAGCCCTGGGGCTGCAGCATCCCCAAAGCTGACAGACCCCTTTTCCTGGAGAAAAGCCCACATCATTTTGCTCCTGTGTAGGTAAAATTGTCCCTGATGCAGGAACTCAGTTGCTTCCAACTGTGGCTGCACATTGTCAGTCATTTGCTGTGGATGGGTGCTCACTCCTGTTATCCCAGCAAGCTCCTGGGTTATCTAACGAACCACTGCTGCCATGAGAGAACAGTCAGAGAGTCCTGGGGGGGTGATTTAAAACAGCAGAAAGGACTTGGATAATTCAGTAAGGGCTGATGCTTCCCTCTCTTAGAGAAATCTTATTTCACGGTTCACAAGCTTTATGGTTGCACTAGACTCATTGGTGAAAATATTCCCTGGGATGTACGGCAGCCTTTCCTCGCCCAAGTGCTGAATCTTCTAACGCAGCAATAAATCTCTGTGCTTCACCAGCTGCCTGGGCTGCGCAGGCTCTCGCACACCACATCCGCAGGCAGATGCTGGGACCGCGCCTGCTTCACCAGGGGAGGTCAACAGATCCACCCTTGAATTCACTCCAGTCTCAACGTTTCCTTTTGGATAGCTCTTTATCCCGCAAGCTGAGCTGATTTCCAACGTATTTCAGAGGAGCACTGGTGGCACACGTGGGCAGAGGCTTCTCACATCCTCCTTGCTGTCGGCAGCCCACCCATGTACCCACCGCTCATCTGCAGAGCGCTGATGGATCAACCAGCACGTGCCGGCGGTGTGGCCAGGGCAGCCGGGTGCTCAGCACAGATCTTGTCTAAGAAAGGTGGACGTCCCCCCCACCATCTCAGTTACTGACCTGCACACCACCATACCCTTTCGCAGCTTTGCAAAGCTGCGCTGCAGGGCTAAGGAAAGCTGAGACAAGCAAACCCAGCACGCAGCTTTCCAGCAGGTTGTGCAAAGATACCTCCAGATTTATGAGTAATGATAAATCAAAGTAAATGAAAAAACAGATTCAGCAAAATGGGGAAAGGAAGAAAAAACACCGCCTGCCTTTGCAAATGTTTTGCAAGCTGTTAAAAAAAAAAAAGATGGCAGAACATTTCCATGCGAAAGGCACATCCTTTCCATCTGTGGCCAGAGAACTCCTGAACCCCACAAATCCTCTGCTCTTCATCCATGTGAGGTGTACGACACTGAAACGGCTTAAAAACTAAGCTGTCCAGTGGCTCTGACCTCTGAGCATGCCTTAATACCCTCTTCTTATGGCATTGCATAAGGATGCTTGAAGGCGTGTGGGCAGCATACACTGAGCTACGGCACCACAAAAGACACTGGAGCTCTGGCAGCCTGAACTGGACCACTACATTTAGCTTGCTTGTGTTTCCTTACAGCTTATCATATGCTGAATTTCACATCGGCTAACAGGAGGAGAATCACCTGAATTTCCTACACACAATAAACTACTATTCAGTTCCAAGCAATTTTTACAGCTAGAATTAGCTGCAATTAACTGATGCCAATCATCATGGCAGAAAGATCTACATATTCTCAAATCCTCATCTTTTTAATCAAAGCTTAATGGTAGATACATTTGTCACATAATTCAAAATGGGCTTTGGCCTTTGGAGCTAAAGCAACTTGCATGAGGACCTGGTCCAACACAGCTGCAGTACTTTGACACTCAGCAGGATTAAAGGTGATGGAGTAAAACATGGGAACATCTCCAATGGTGTCTATGCAACAGGCAGGGCCGGGGCAAGGCTCTTGTGTAGGAATTCATGCCACCTTTAAAAGTTTCCCCGGTGTGCTGAAATGTGTTTGAGGCCGGGGTCTCAATTCCTGTTGATTCAAGCAAAGAACTCAAATTTTTCTTATTCTTTTATCACCATATTGAGGGATTTTCGACTGATTTTCCATGGCTGCAGCACCTAAAAGCCTTCCACAAACACAAGGCAGCAGCTTCTGATGGGCTTCACAGAGTCATAGAGTATTTACACTTTTTAAGTCAAATCCTCTACTTGCTGATGCTTGGCAGAGGTGGGCACTTGGGGATGAGAAAGTGTCCTGAGAGGAACGCCGCTCCTGCAGGGAGAAGTCCTTTTGGACTGGTGGTGTCGGGTTCCCTGGCTGCACCGTGCAGTCCTTCTCATGGAAGTCTTTGTGTAGCTGGCTCCCCAGCCGAGCAAGCTTTGTTCCCAGCTCTGATGACAGCTTGAGGATCAGGCCTGAGCTGTGAATTTAAATTCCCTAGCTGGCTTCCCTGTTGACACAAAATCAGATATCCTTCAGTGGCTGAGACCAAGTGGTAAAACACAGACTCAAGTTTCTCTGCTGCAACCAGTGTCATGCTTGGTAGGGATGACGATACACGTGAACACATAGATAACAGAAGCTAAAGGCCATCATGTGAATGATGATCACATTTATTCATTAAAAATAGCTAACATAAAATTGAAAGAAAGACCATATTCAGACAGAAACTTGTGTACCACAGAGTTGCGGCTTGAAATTGGACAGCCATTCTCCAAAAATAGGTACTCATGGTATGTCAGGGCATCCCTTGGAGTTTGAATTGCAACAGTCGTTCTTGCAGTAGGATGGCAATAGATGCTTTTCTGCAGAATCTCTGAGTGAAGAACCGACAAAGCAGAGACTTTGGTCATGAAGGACAAGGCTTTGGTTCCCTTCTATGCCAAACAACCAAGTATCAGCAGAAAAGGAGGAGAGGGGACCTACAGGGAAGGTTACAGCTCCCACGTTTTCAAGGACTAAGATAGCAAAAATTGCAGTCCTGCCCATTACAGTTCATTTCAGTATTTGTGAAATTTAGATTATCACAACCAGAGACCTAAAGAGACCACTTTCCTGAATGGGCTGAAGTGTTCACGCTGGTTTGATGCAGCAAACTTTCTCATGAGGTCAGGGAGAAAGCAATTAGGAGAATTAAGCCTCTAGGCAGCAAATCCTCAGCATGCAAAGAGGTTGCTACATGTTCTCAGTGGATGGCATCCTAAAGGAGCTGAAGCTGCTGGTCCCACCTGTGACTAGAACCATTCACCAGGAATCTCCATATACATCACCATTAGACCCCTTCCTACAGCAACGGAGAACTGGAAGGGAACTGGCCTCCACAGCAGACCTGGCTATTTTCAGTCCCTCCAGACTGCACCTAAATTGATACCAATTAGTGAGTGTTGTCAAAATCCAGAGCAGAAACATCACATCTGTAAGTCTCTTTAGTCAATACATAACAACAGGTATTAACAATTAATAAGGAATCATTATTATTATGCTAATTAAAAGGTCAATTCCTCGCCTTTCTTAGAACAGTGCCCTGACAGTTGTGCTCTGAGTCATTCAAAGGTTCCAGAGAAATTTACCTCGGGGAGAATTTCCTGGGTTTATATAGAAGCAATACTCTTAGCCATACCAATCCTATCTAATTTATCACCGTATTTCAGAAAAAACACTTCTTTTTAAAATAATTAGCGTTCAACAGTGTGAAAAAAAACCCATGAGGAATAGGGATTGGAATCCTAGTTCCACTAATTGGGAACATCCGCCACCTCTTTTACTGCCTGATCCCTTCCAACGGGACCTATTCTGCCCCTGAAGAACCAGCGGTACAAAATGGATGTATGGCACCTCTGAGAAGGGCCATGTGGAGCCGTAAGCTGTCATGTGGGATTTAGCCCCGCACAATACCCTTGTGAGATGCTCTGGCACCTGCATGAAGATCAAGGATGTGAGAAGAATTGAAGTAGACACAGAAAAGCAGCAAGAGGCATAGCTATGAAGAAACAAACACAGGGAACAAAAATGTGATGCTTTTAAAAGCAGCTTGTCCTTAAGGTGAGAGAAGGAGGAATACAGCACAAGGTACAGCACGGGGGGAGGTCGTAGCAGATGGGGCAAGTCCTCCCATGGGGTACGCCTTACTGGTGAGGATGGTCAGCCTAGAAAGCCATCTACGCAATATAGAAAATGTTGTTATGTGTCCATATTAAATGTAAGATAAATAATTTATGTGTACAGATACTATAACAACTACAGAAGAAGATGCTTCAGCCTGGAAGCAGCAGCTCCTGCTAAGTGGCAGGATACCCCACCTCCCTTTGCATGGCAGCCCAGAGGAGAACAGCGCTGCTGCTCCCAGGCCTGCACTAGATTTACTCTAACCAGCTCAAACCATGTCAGTTGTTAAGCTGGGACACAGAAAGGGTATTGCACTGTCCTACCACGAATCTGGGCTCGGTGCGTGCCTGACCCCCAACAAGCCTCCCATCGGCCGAGTGAGCTGTGCCGATGCTTGCCACTCCAGCTAGACCTGCCGCATGCAGTCACATCGCCCTTGGCAGCACAGGCATTACCTGAGGCTGCTGGTGCACCCCAAAGGACAGGGCACTGCTCCCCAGGGAGATACATCCCAACAGCAATTACCCACCAAGGTCCAGATGTTGCTTTGCGCTTCCCTCCTTTCCTGCCATTGGAAGCTGCCACCCTGGTTGGAGGCTGCCGCCGTTAGGATGGCACCTCGCAGGTTTTTTAGGCACTGATGAATTCATGTGGGTGACAAGGCTCCCAGGCAGCTCTGCAGAACAGCCTCATGGTGGATGCAGCTGGGGACCAGCCCTCGGAGCTGCCGGGAGAGGCACTCCTCCGCCTCCCTGCCCCGGGGAGCCCCGCTCAGCACATCCGTGAATGAAGGAGCCGCAGCTGAGATCCAGGCAGATACAAAGCTGAGATGTTTGGTCTTTTACCCTTCACTACATAAAACCCTGCAGAAGACCTACCACGTTAAATATCTGTATCTGCTGGGCACGGACCGCACGCAGCTCTGCCCTGGCAGGGGAGGATGGGCAGCAAGCATCCCCCTATGAGAACAGGGATGGCCTTTCAGGGTCCTGGGGTTCAAAGTCCCTGAAAATGATACAATTTAAAATTTCTCCTGGGCTAAGAGCCATCGCCCTCCACATCTCATATTGATGTTCAGAGCAGGCTCTAGGAGCACAGCAACAATACATACGTGCAGTGTCATGAGTGTTGGGTCTTCACTGTGTCATCACGCTGCGGACAATAAACGTTTTCTTCTTGTCGGGGAGCCAAATGAATCCTAATGGCTTTCCCGACGGTGACACAGACAGTGCTGACTACAGACCTTGATTTCTGACACATCAGCTGTAAAAGGCAGCAACCTTTAGATAAGAGAGCACCAAGGCTTCGTGGGCTCCTGCCAGGCCCAGCACACAGCAGCGAGAACAATTAATTTTTTCCAGAATGTATATCGCATGTAATAGAAAATATTAACTCACGTTACAAATATTTATAAAAAGTCAGACATAATTAAGCGATTTGCAATTGAAAATTAACAATCTAAAAATTCAGCTGTGTAGACAGACAGCGTTAAATATAACTGCAGCTAATGTGAGCTGATTTAAATAGAGATAATACAGCAGCAACAGAAGAAGGCAGTCAATCACATTCCCCGTCATTAACATCCTTCTCCATGTGGAATATTATTATATTGAGCTTTTGAGCTGCTGTGCTGCCCTGGTGGGTGCAGGAGAGCTGTTTGCCTGCAGCCAGGAGAGCTGTTTGCCTGCAGCCCTGCTGCAGCCAGAGCAGAAGGACGGGCTGTCCGCCTGTCCACCCCTGCCTGCCTGGGGCTGCACAAGCCGCCCTGCACACCTCAGCCCCAGACAGCGATCACCACGAGATGGCGAATGGAGTCAGCTTGCTGTGGAGCATTTTAAAACACTGCCTGCAACCCCACGCAGCTCGCTCCGAGGCTCTTTGCAGACACTGTGTGTGACATGGACCCCAACGTCTTGCGTATGGGGTGACCAAGGCAGAAAAAGAGCCTGGTGCTGCCCTGAGGATCCTGCACTGTGTTCACGAAAGCATGGCTAACTTTCCCCTAGTCCCCCTCCAGGCTTTACCCGCTGCCTCTTAGTTATCTTTCCCTAGAGCCCAGTAAGGATGGAGCCTCCAGGCAAAGTCTTTCCATCCCCATAGAGTGGAGAGCTGTTTTTCACACTGTTTATCTAATTATTCTTTGTATTTAAAGCCAAATAGCTGCCCAACACCTTCATCCCAACCAAGGCTGGACTACCTCAGCTTTGGCACATGCCAGGATGCAACACAGCTGGAGAAGAGGGAGAAGCACCGAGGACCCACAAACCCTGGAGGAGCAGCCCACCCTGGGAGAGCAGACAAGCACAGGGCTGGGATGCCAGGGCAGATAGCACAGTCCTCTGCAGCAGAGTTCCCTGAACAAAAGATGATTGATTTAAGGATGGGACATGGGCTGGGTGGTGGGTCAGACCTCACTGTAGCTGCACAGTAACACTTCCAGACAGCCCCTCTGCAAGGAGCACTCTTATCCTGCTTTTTGAGGAAATGCGGTTTATTTCAAACTACATTCAGCAAGGCATGACCTCCTTCCTTTGAAATTGTTACCAGGGCAGGAGGCTTTTGCTGACAGTGTTAGGTAAAATATACTGGACGCTCTGAGAGTATGGCATTATAGTCTCTGCTATTGCTGAGGTCTCTTGGTGCTTTCTGAATGGCAGTGCATTGCAAAAATAAGGCGATAACCTGCTCTCTGATCCCATTTCATCTGTATTCTACCCTCAGATTACCCGCAGACTTCCCTTTAAGCTTCCACCAAGGGCAACGGACTTCATGTGCCGAAAGGACATGCAAGAGAGTGCAGAAAAGGCAGCTGGAATTCAGCTGTGAGCCTGAGTGCAACTGTGACTGCAGGTCCACAGCGTCAGTACCTGCCCATCTCAGACAGCAGCTGCGGTTCTTTTTAGAAATTAAGAAAAAACACCAATGAAGCAATTAAA
>VZTL01040634.1:0-11747 GCA_013400535.1 Scopus umbretta
ACTCCACGCTTGCCAGGCCTGTATTAGTATTGCATGGAGTAGTGCCTATTATATTGGCATGGTCTCTGCCCTCATCAGTGATACTGTTGTATCTAAGGAGTGTAGGAGTGTATGTGACCCTGTGAACAGAGAATTTGATCCCTCAAAATGTAAAAAAATCAGGCCTTGAAGCTTCAGAGGGGAACTGTTTTTCATGCCTTTCCCCAGCATCCGCTGCATTTCTGATGTGTGAAGGTATCTCAAGCAATGAATGCTTAATGGTCCGGCAAAGTCAGGGAAACCAGAGCAAGAGGCTGCCTATTAGAGGAGCTCTGTCAAGTTTCTAGTTATTGAACTTCAATTTTCCTGCCTAGTTGAGCCTTGATGCCTCTGTGTATTTCTATTTCCATTCATCCCTGAGTAGAACATTTAAGCCCTTAAAAATTCACATGTGGAGGTGGTTTCTGCTTAATTTATATATGACTTTTGGTAGATAGACCAGAAGGAAATTCTCAGTCAATCTTACCACAGGTCAGGTTTTCAGTAGAGCAGCTGACATCAGTAGAAATCCTTGATGGATCCCAAGAGCATTCCATCTCCATTGCTTCCTCATAGCATTTGCGGTGCTGGAAACAGCAGCTTAAAAAACAAAATAACACAAAGCTTACACAATTTAGTTTTAGTTCAAAATCAGACTGCAATGCTTTCGTGTCACTCTTACACAAGAATGCAAAAGATGCCAGAAGAGAAAAAGAGGTCCTCAGTGTGATCCCTAGACACAAGAAAGGCTGAGTACTGCTTTTCCCTGAGTCAGTCTAGTGGGATAAGTACAGCTGGATGCAAAACTCAGTGGTAGAAACAGGTCTGCATGCTGTGGGAGACCACACTTAACATTTCTCTCCTTCTGCAGTACCTGAGTTCTCACAGCTCAGCTCTAGAGGGTCTTGGCTTCAGCCCTGCCACAACCTTTCTCACTGCAGATTTGGGGAACTACACAGAACCTGGCACTCATGGAGTGTTAATGCCTCTGCAATGCCTTGTGAATCCCTGTGTCTCACTAAGACTATATAAATAAATGCAGTGTTATGCTTTCTTTCTTGTACTTTCTCTTCTGTGCAACAATCAGAACTAAAACGCGCCATTTAGCCATGGGAAATGGCCACAAAACATTTTTCTCGCACTGGAGTAAAGCAGCTTTCTCCTACAGCCACAAAACAAAGGCAGTAAGAAGCGTTGCATTTTCCTACACCCCTGCTGTCATGCAAATCCCAAATGTCACATGAAGACCTTAGCTGTGAATAGCAATAACAAGTCAACTAATACAACACGCTCTTCATCAATCCTTTCTTCAGCTGTTTTTGAACAGGCAAGCCATTACTTCCATATCATAGCAACACCCGTGTGCACTGACATCAGCTATAAATGAAACACCAGTAAAACACTCAGTCATCATTTACCCCATATAAGATCATTACATAAAATAAGCAGTGGCTTGCTGTTAGACTTAGATTGAAATATCCTCATTTCAGAGAAACGGACTCAGAACACGGGTCTGTTATTGAATTGCCATTGGTCCTGACTATGCCGAATGTGAAGACAACATTAACCCTCAAAAGCAGCATCTGCTGCCAGGAAGGGTTAACTTGCAATCATGATGTAAGGAGTTAACTTTAATTAAGCTCATGTGGGGTTTTTATTAAAGACACAGTGAATGTGTTATTAGACATCACCTGCAGCCCTGCATAGGCACTGAACTCACCAGTGGACAGAAGCACTCCCGCACCGATCAGAGCGGGAAGCAAACACCCACACCTTGCAGGCTCCCTTCTGGGCTACGCATTCACTTTCTCACTTCCTAGATATAGGAAGCATTTAATATTTTATCACTTACTATTTTAATAAATAATATTTACAATATTTAATCTGTCCTCACAATCAAGGAAGCAGTCCAAGTCCTAGCTGTAGTCAGACTTTTGACTTGGTGAACGACATCACTGATGAGGTTTGCTCAGGTTCCCAGCAGCACATCAAAGCTCATGAGTAGCATTATCCCAGCTGATGAAGTCTCAAAGCCCAA
Organism: Scopus umbretta; assembly: GCA_013400535.1. Classification (NCBI taxonomy): domain Eukaryota; kingdom Metazoa; phylum Chordata; class Aves; order Pelecaniformes; family Scopidae; genus Scopus; species Scopus umbretta. The sequence goes on from VZTL01040634.1 coordinate 2,057, forward strand.
TTTCTTGCACTCCAGTGTCTCTGCTGCCTTTTAGTGGTTTTGCTCCCTGCTGTGACCTGGTCTAGGAGACTGCAGGAATGTATTGAACAAAGGTGAGGGCAAACAGCACTCAGCAGAGAGGCCCCGATGGTTCCGCCACAACCACAAACATTACTGTGCCTTGTTTCAGAAGTGAGGCTGAAGTTTGTAAGCTCCATCAGGAGCAGAGTTTTAAACAGAAAGCTGATGAAATGTCTCAAGACCCACTCCTGTCTCTGCCTGAGGTCTAGTGAGGTGTCAGAGCCTGAAAGCTCCTCTAACCGCATAACTAGTCTTATACCAACTCCCTGCAGTTCTTGTTTGTTTAGAGCATCACAATTACGTCAACGCTCAATGCAACAGTTACTCAGAAAATTTCCTTGCCTTCCCTGTGCAAGCAGGGGATTGTAAGACATGGATTGTCCGCCGGACATGATTATCCTTCCCCGTGGTCTATGGAGGTAGACTGGGCTCCTAATTTATATATGACAACTGGCTACTCTGGGAAATGGGAAAAGGTTGGGCTTATGGGCACATTTTCCAAAGCCTTAAAAACCTACAGTGAGATGTTCAGCCCTTTTTTATGGAACAGAAATTGCAGTGACAAAATCCAAGGTTTGCAAAACTAGTTTCTAAGAAATAAAATTAGCGAAAAAATTGCAACACCGTGGGAACTGTTTCTGAGAAAGACACGTAGCAGCCACCTGTTTGGAGGTTCTTTGGAACCAAGGGCATATCTGTGTCAGTGGCAAAGCAATAATCCGTCTCCATGTACTGCAAACTGCAGTGGGATTGCCATGCTGCTGAGGAAACCTCACCACAGGACTGCTAACCAATTGGTAAACACAAAGTGACTCTGTGGATGTTTCTCAGGACAAAACTGCTGACAGATCACTCTGCTGTTTCTGTGTTTATGCTGCTCTTCATTAAAATGAATCTGGGTGAAACAAAAGCTCAGGTGCCCAGCTCTTTGGGTATCAATCCATTGAACTGACTCAAGCTCTCATTTCAGCATGTCATCACAATTGTTCAGAAAACCTTTCATAAGAAGTCCCATGTTTTTTGTTTTGTTTTGTTTTGTTTTTTTTCCAGTAGCAAGGTTAGATTTTTACTTTCCTAGCCATCCCGTGTTGGAAAGTGGATGGATTAGTTTCCATCTAGCTATAGGCATTAGCCCTGTCTGAGCCATTGCTGTGTTCACTCAGGGAATTAATAGATTGCATTAAATTGTTGGAAAAACCTTTTTTCTATTTAGACAAGGATGGATCTTTATTCACTTTTAATTTCTTTTCACACCTCCTGCAGGCATAAGCGTACAACCATTTGATTGTCCTGGCCTGAAATTACATTTTTTTCTCACTAGCCTAGTCAGGGTCTGGGGCAGTATCCCTCCAAAGTGCAGCGTGGAATTTGGATGGTTTTGTTCCTGGTGCATGGTACTGGGAAGACCCATTGAGCTATATTGTTCTTTGTGCCTGGATGCTCTAGTGTCTTACAACCTTTGCATGTATGCAGGTATTCAGGGCAAGATCTACTTAACCTCCTAACTGCCACTTGAAGTCATACTTAGCTGTAACCTGAGTCTGTCAATGCTTAAATCCCCCCTCAGACGCCAACATTTTCATTATAGTCCACTATGAGGCCTTTACATTGCTGGTGTACTACACAGCTCCCAATACCAACAATTTGGTAAGATTGTAAACCCACTAAACTGCTCAGATGAATGCTCTCCCACGCACCTTATTAACGGGCCCTCCAGATTTTGGCGTCAATTTAAGTGTGAGACAGAATTCCTCAGTACAAAAAAAATAAATGAGGTTTTGTTCACAAAGTTCTGTTCAGAATTTAGAGACCTCTGGGTAAGGTATTTCAAGGAGATGGGTATGGTGTTTACTTATCCTATTGCATTAGTGGTCACTCTTTGCAACCAGTTTAAACCAGCTCTGCCACCAGTGTTGCACTGGTGGAATTATATGCAGGTGTGGGGGACTCCACTTTTATCTGTAGGATACGAATATTTCTCCACATCGAAGTGTGTGGAAATAAAGAGAGACTCTGAGTTTTGAGAAAAAAGAAGCAAGTGGATCATCACATGCTGTAGATTATGACCACCTCTTATTCATCTGTTTCCAAGCCTTGCTGTAAGGTATGGGGTGTTGGCCCAGCAAAAAGATAATGCTCACCAGCAGGTAGCAATAACACAGGACAGGGCTGATAAACCGGAGTCGAAGTTACCTTTTGTAGGTCATATCAGATATTTAGGTTGCAAGTGAGTGATGACTAGATTAAACAGAGCTGGATGGTGTGGGACTTACCCTCTGAATAGATCTATTTTTTAACAACTCTCCTTAAATCATTTAGACAAGTGTTATGCTTTGGGTCATCAGAGTATGAGGGCACTGACAGCCAGTCAGGGCAGAAGGGGCCATCTCATGGATAAGACTTACTCATCAGCTTCATCCATGGGCAGGCCCTCCATCTCAAACCGGCAAGAGCAACCATAGTCTTCAAAATCCCTGGGGCAAAACCCAGTAACACACTTCATTTTGTTCACAAAGTTGAGCAGGGCAGGGAAGTTCGTGAAGATGGACTGTAACCAGGTGAAGTGAGAACCCAGGCAGTCTGGAAAGAGAAGAGCCATAAAATGCATGATAAATGGAGGTGAGCCAGGTGTGGGTCACACATGGGTGATGTTCACATGAAGGTAGAGCCTAAACAAGGCAGTAACACAGGGACACTGAGCAATGCTTGACACTCAGCTGTATTTAGTACTGTAATAGTCTTTGGGGAAATCTACAGCCTCAAAAATCCCTGTTCCTTTTCAGTATATGTAAAAGCAAACTCCACAGGATTTCTGTTCAGTGCTCAAGTACAACTGGAACACATACTTACCAAAAAATAACGCAACACTTTCCACATTTTGAAAGACTCCATTGAAGAATGTGGCATTGTCTAAATGAAAAAAAAAAATAAAGAAAGAAACCACACTTCTTTTTAAAAAAGTAAATGACAAGAACTGTCCCCAAATTGCCCCCGGTCTTGCTTCAGTTGTTAAACCATTTTGAGATAACAGTTACTAGCTATTTGCTAACACCACACTTTCCTGCAATGCTTCTGGAGTACAAGTGATTCCCCACTGCCATGCAATATTGTAGAAAGTAAAGCTTAAAGCATTCTTACTCAAGATTCTTTCAGGTGTGTTAAGAAGCTCTGGCAGGGATGCTGGCGGCTCCAATTCTTGGCCACCTACCTCAGCAAAAAAAAAATTGAGAAGAAAAAGATTTAAAAATAATCCCCAACAAACTAACAACTTATACTTCATTATGACACATAACACTGCAGGCATTTCGAATACCTTCCTACACTAGCAAGCTGATTTATCAAAGCCACAAAACACTTGCTTAGCTCCATCCACACCTGGGAAAGCCCAGAAGCGTACTGGTAAGTCACATTGACTTCAGCTTAAAAATCAGTGCTCTGTTAAACTGAGGTATTACTAGTGAGGATGTACTAGCCCTTGTATTCCTGTGCTCTTCTGAACAGCAGCACTTACTGGGATAAATCAGTAGAATTGTACAAAATTGTTTTAGTTGCCCAACTACCTTCATTGTCCCAAATGTTTCTGCTCTGTAACCCTGTGCTCTTCACTTATTTAAAGTCAAGATGTTTGGTTTTTTCTGAGTCCTTATTGCCTATTGCCTTATTGCCTCTCTTCCTATCACTATTTCCTTCTTAAGTTAATTATCTCTTTTTCCTCTTGAAGATGCTGTGGTGTATTTTCTACACCTTTTTTTTTTTTTTTTTTTCTGTTTTTTTCCTTGTTCTTATGTTCTGCATGATTTTAGGAGAGAATGTGTTACTTGGGTTCATTTAAACTTGACTTATTTTTAAAGAAAATAAGTCAAGGGTATTTATTGGCTCAAGGATCTAAAAACTGAAGAAAAAAAGTAATGTTAAATTCATGGCATAGCTTATGTCTCTGAATGAGTGGCATTAGGAAAGCTGTCTATTTTCTCTCTGAAAGATTCCAGGAAAGAGCTGACAGTTACCTTGCTAATCTGTTGCATTTTCCTGCAATAAATGTAGTTGTAAGAGAGTAAAGTGGAATAGTGGGGTTTTTAGATATAAAGCTTAACTCTATGTTTAGCGAAGGATAAGGAAAATATAAGACTTTTTTAAGATCGTATATAAGAGCCTTCTCAGGATGTCTACAACTTTTGTAGAGTGAACAAGACGTCCACAGTAACAGTCATGTGCCTCCAGCAAGTCATTTCTCAAATTTAGTGGCAGAATATGGACATGGGAATGAGGGAGGTAGGAAGACGTGCTTCCTTTTATGTTATTCTTTTCCTGAAAGAATATTCCAAGGGGAATAGACTGCTTTCCACAAACCAGAACAGGTCTCCTGGTAAAGTCTGACCTTTTCACAGAACTGGAACAAGCTCGACAGCCATGAGGAATTCAGATTCAAGCAAAATAATGGTGTGCCTTGCAAAATAAGTAGCATTGAATGCTATATATTTGTACGTATGCTTGCTAAAGAAAAACTGTCCTTTATTTTCTGGCTTAAAGCCTGTATTTTCCCTGCAATGACAAATATCCTTTCCCCAAGCCATGTTCTATCAAATGCACCTAAAGCCAGGTTTTGACACACTACATTGCACCATGGCTCAAATTCAGTGTCTGTTGATGAACAGCCATTGATCATTTACTCCTTTCAGCAAAACTTTGAAAACCATGAAAATCCTATTGAGTTGAAATGAGACAGAGGAGAGAATCGATAAAGCCACATTACAGAACTGCTGGAAGTTGTGATAACTCCAGCATCCTTCACTTGCGCTTGGTTCTTCTCAGCAAACTTAATTTGCACACACCCAATTAACACTTAAATGTTTGAAGCTCCCCTGGAGAAAAATCTCTACCACAGGGTCAGCAGCTTGGTAAACGTTTGGCTATTCTAATCCTTTCATTACAAAGAATGATATTTCTAATTGTCACTAAGTCCAGATCAATAAACCAATGTTTGCTAACAAGATTGCTTTTTTTTTTTTTTTTTTTTAAATTGTGGGAGGACGGACAAAGACAAAATACGTTCTGGATGAATTATTCTTTTTTTCTTCTTTTGCTCTCATGTCTTTTGGGGCTATTGGTCCTACGTTGTTCCCTGTATAGCCAGTGAAAGACTGCACTACAAAAATCAATCCTTTAAACCTCAGAAGACCCCGGGGAGGTCAACTTCTCTTGCCTTTCTCTAAAACCTGCTAAATAACTTGGCATATGTCTTGAAGATACTTGTATGATACATCAGCTCTTGGGCTTTCCAGTCATACACCTTATCCACAGAATTTCTTTCAACATTCAGTTACATGTAAAAGTGTTTCTGGACTGCGTCTGTGATGTTGCTACTCTTTTCTGAAGTGTTATATTGTTGTGGTTTAACACCAATTGGCAACTAAGCACCACACAGCCGCTCGCTCACCCTCCCCCCGCCCTGGAGAGATGGGGGAGAGAACAGGGAAAAAAACCCTAAAACCCGNTGAAAAAAGCCCATCAGAAAACTACCAGTGCACCTCCAGTTGTTTTTTGCAATTGTGGTTAATTAAAATGTCATAATATAGGGCATAGATGCAGTCATTATAGTCCTTGGGGAGTAGAAACCTTGACTGTGCTGGGAAAAATCAGGGTGCAGCAAACTCAACCTATTTGATTTATTCAAGGTAAACCACATTAGCTCCTCACAAAGTTGCTAGCTCATGTGCAGGTATTTGCTTCAGTCTCAAAGCAGATTTCAGCAGAATAGATCCCATACAAATATAAATCAATAAACCTCTCCAAGCCTAAAAATGGTAACATTTTAAATCTTTGTGCTCAGATTGTGCTTAGCTGGAGGAAAAGAATCTAAAAACCATGGCACAGCTTTTTGAGGTTTGAAGGGAAATCTCTTTCAAATGTTATGTCAGAAAATTTTCTGAGTGTCCAAATATTTCTGAGTGCACTAGATATTATCAATATATATAGCCCCCTTTACATCTGGGGACTAAATAGCCCTTTATTTTTTATGATTAAGCGGTGTAGGTATTTTGGCATTCTCTGTCACTGCAGTGGGAAATGCTAGTATTCCTACTGGTTTCTTTCTGTGTAGTAGGAGTCTTAAGGTTCAGCTTGATCAATATATTTTAGCCCATGTGTTTTGTGTTAGACCTGTTTCTTTACTGAATTTTAATGCATGCAATCCATTAGAAGAGAGGTAACCGGTGAAGTTGAAGCAGGTCAGTGCAGAGTTTTGTCTATGCCAAGGTGCTGAGCTTTCTTTTCCCTTTAGAAATAACCCCATGGAGTGACCAGAAATGGTGTTAGACCTTCTGAGTGTCCTTCTCTTCACCTGCGCATCGCTACTCTTAATGACATTCCTACACAGTGCAGGGACTGTGGAAATTTAAAGTGTTTGCCCATGCCTGTCACTGGGAAGGGTGACAATAAAATCTAAAGAGTTATACAAAAGAAAAAAAACTATTCGTAGTAAAATTTGAAGGAGGAGCTTTAGCTGAACATGAGTTATATTTCAAGATGCACTGAATGGTTTGGAGAATTTAGGTAATACACATGTATTTAATGAGTAGAATCACTTTATATGTAACATCTAACTTTTTTGGAGTCTAGAGGACTTAAATAATAACCAAATGTTAGCAGAAGAGAAGTTGCAATTTTTTGGTTGTATTTTCAAGCCCAGTAAATGTTTCTTGCTTCACTACAAGTCCTGACAAAATATGTTATGTAAGTGCTCCACAGATAAATTTATTTAAGTGCATTTGGGTGTTGAACAACTAGGTTTGAGGGGGCAGAAGGTGTGCTTCTAAAGAATTGTTTCCAAATGCACATACTTAAAATATTATTTAGGCATAAATGTCAAATAATCATAAAAATACATTGCCACTTACCACTGTACAATACCATTGACATAGACATCAGCAGAATTACAATCATATTTTGTTTATCCCAAAGACAAGAAAAAGTCACGCAGCAGACTGGTATGCCTGGTGAGTTAAGTAAAATATTAGTCAGAAAGTTATCTCTTGAATCTGGGAGTAGGAAGACATCAGAAAATCGTTCTTTTGTAGCCTGGCCATATTTCTTCTTGATGCAATTCAGTTTTTACCCTTATCATAGTAACTGCACATGTTACAGCAATGATGAACCTTATGTATCCTTCAAATTTTACCAATGTCGTCTATCAACCTGACTAACAATATTTATTTTGGTATTGCTTTAGGTGAGTCGACAGGCTCTGCCAAAGTGCCATGGACAGGGAAAGTGCACTTAGCAATTAAATGGTGTACCTGAAGTTTCTTTTGTTTGGCAAACAGTGTTCACACCTTACTTGATCTAACAGGATGTTTAAACAATTCTTCACATTATGTTTAAATGCAGATACTGTGAAACACTGTGTAAATAAAGAGACATCCTGGGATTACTTCTACTGAACCCAGTTAATCTGCAATCCATTATATTGGTTTGCTTCATGTCACAAAAATCTGTCCCACTTCAAAGTCAAATATTTACTCTAATCTGTAAGATAATAGATTGGTTTTGAACTACAGTCACAGTTTACCCTACATTTAGAATGATTTTCTAAGTAAATCAGTCATGGAGTTTTTTACAGTCAAATAAATGAACATTTATTTATCAGTTTTCAAACATGTATCTACTGTCGATTATCTGCTCCCTTAAGGTAAAAAATTGCATTAATTTCTATTAAAAAATCTTGTAATATTTCATCAGGAAGTGAGGTTATAAATCTAACAGCTCTAAATATTTATAGTCTACTATCCCAAATCTTTTACCTACACTTTAGTCTACAACTCCACAGTCCCAAATAGCTTATTATACATTGTTTTCTTCCTGATTCCTGTATTACAGAGTACATCTAGAAAGGCTTACCTTGAGGGATATTATTCGAAAGCAGTTGGATGAAGAACAAATGGATTTGGACACAGTCACTACTAAGTTATTTATACCCACTTGGATATATACCTCGCCCATGTGATCACTTCCTTTATCAAACCCACTTCAACATTTATTAATTAATTCTTCCATGAGATTCCTCAGAGTCATTATGCCCACAGTGTATCTTAGTAATATAGCTCCAGCCATGTAAAGGATCTATACTGAGAAGTCTGTTCTGCAGGTGCATTCACTGTATAGTAACTTTCCCTAATACTCTTGGCTGTAATTAAATAACAATCATCTCATTGTTATTAATCACTCACAAAATCTCTAGGGCATGTCAATATGGCTTTAATAGCTTAGCAAGAGGTAGTTTTCAGTGATGAAAGATGAGTGAAAATTTATACAGCTTTAAATACTGGCATTCCTCAGGGTTGAGAAGTCTGCTCTCATCTACCCATGGTGGCTCTGATCCAAAGCTGACTGAAATCCAGGGGAAGGTTGAGTCAATGAGGTTTTGGAAGGTTTCTCCTCATTGGGAATGTGTGCTTTCTGCTAGGGTCAGGCACAGCTACCCTTCAAATATGCCATCAACAAAGGCAAACTGGTTTAGTCTTAGTAAGGAGAAGTGAGAATTCTGACAAATTGGGAATTGTAAAAATACTTACATGAACAAAAGGCTTGGCTCCTCCAAGACCTGGTGAATTACGTTGTCTTCAGAAAGGCCTTTGACACTGGCAAATTATTGCCAGCAGGTCGAGGGAGTGGATCCTTCCCTTCCACTCAGCACTGGTGAGGCCACACCTGGAGTGCTGTGTCCAGTTTTGGGCTCCTCAGTATGAGACAGACATGGACAAACTTGAGACAGTCCAAAGAAGGGCCACAAAGATTATTAAGAGAGTAGAGCGTCTCCCATATGAGGAGGGGCTGAGAGAGATGGGACTCTTCAACCTAGAGAAGGCTCAGGGGGATCTCATCAATGCCTATAAACACCTAAAGGGAGGGTGCAAAGAGGTCAGAGCCTGGCTCTTTTCAGTGGTGTCCACTGACATGACAAGAGGCAGCGGGCACAAACTGAGACAGAGGAGGTTACCTCTGGACATCATGAAACACTTTTTTACTGTGAAGGTGACCAAGCACTGGCACAGGTTGCCCAGAGAGCCTGTGGAGTCTCCCTCCCACTCTCCTCCTTTGGAAGTATTCCAAAGCAATCGGGATATTGTCCTGGGCAACTGGCTCTAGGTGTCTGTGCTTGGTCAGGGCGAGACAAGATGGTGTCCTGAGACCCCTTCCAACCTCAACCATTCTGTGGTTCTGTGATCCTATATCGATTCAGTGCTGACACGTTTCCAGGAAAAGGACAGGGTCCAGTCATAACATTTCTGTGACCAGCCCTACCAAGGAACTTTTCAGAAGAGTGAAACATGGCATAAATTATGCCCTAATGATATGAAAATTCATTTTTATGTGAGTTTTGGTGCTTCCAGTTGGAGTCTCCAGGGATTGCTCAAAGTACATTTTTACTGCCTTGACAAATATTTTCAGAATAATTCAAACTAAATCAGAGTGGGCTTGACTAGGCATAATATACATGAGTCCCCTGAGATATTGATTTGCCAATATGGCACTAACATTTCTGTGCTTCTGCCAAACATATCCTTTGCAGGCTTTGCAGGACTGAAAACCCTGGAATATGGAAAAACTGTGTTTTATGTTTGGTTTTTTTTGG